>CALNHX010006071.1:0-95997 GCA_940337035.1 Agriotes lineatus | reverse complement strand
TCAGTAGTAACGTGTTTAAAAAATTTCATTAGGCACGTTGTCAGTAGCAAAATTTTTAAAACACGTAAAATTACGACCGGTTGCTGGTAATCCTAATTTACATAAATTTTTTTTTATACTTACCGCGTTTTCTAGATTCTATCGTAGATAAAATATTGTACGATACACATGCGTAAAGCATCTTTAGTCACTCGCGAGGCTTAAAACGCTCGCTCACTCGCGTTTTAACTCTGCCCGACTGGTGACTAAAGAGTAGCTTTACGCACTTGTAACGTAAATTACTATTTATATTTACCTTGTTTTTTAGATTTTATCATAGATAAATGTTGTACGATAGACATGTGTAAAGTATCTTTGCCTAGTCGCTCGCGGGGCTTAAAACGCTCGCTCATTCGCATTTTAACTCTGCCCCACAAATGACTAAAAACTAGCTTTGCCCACTTGTATCCTAAATTACTATTTTCTACGGCCACACTCATTCCGTTAAATAAATAGAAATGTTTTACTAATTATTGTCAAGTCAGTAGTATCACAGCACCTTAAACACAAGATGGCTGCAGCCACAGCCGTTCCTCCCTTCGTACAAACAATAAACATAGGTACGTAATTATAGCAACCAAAATCGACACAATATCATTAAATCCCTAACTGTGCGATCGAACCATTTTACACACGCTGTGGGTAAGAAGAAGATTATACAGTTTGTGAATTTTATGTACAATTACATAAAATAGTAGTTGATGACAAAGCAATTAAATTTCAACGTTGCTCTTAAAGAGCATATGCTTAAACTAATAAATATATTGTAGGCCTAATTCTGACTGTTAAATAATTAAAAAAATCAGCTTTTATTTCCAAGAACCTTTTTTAGAAAGTTTTGCTGCTTTCAAATGAAGTATTTTGTGTTTGTACATTTTATATTATCATCTGGGGTGAACATACGAATATTAGAACTAATATTAGTTATTAGTATTTTAAAATGCTGAACTACGTAAATAAAATTTAGAATCATTGACGAAATACTTAACCAAAACACGCATAAAATTATTGAAAGATGTTTTATACAACGATATACATAATTAATGTTGCCATAATAATAATAAGACGAAGAAAAGCTGTGAAATTCTAAAATACTGTAGTACAGTTAAATTGGGCCGGTAATGTTTTTATAGACCTGCCCTTTCGTCACACAATAATAGAATTCTGTACTAAATACCCACAAGCCTGATTGTTTATCTTTTATACTGTAATTATCATTAATTGATAATAATCAGATTTATATTATTGTCGTTTGATGATACGTATTTATCAAATTTGCCGAAGTAAATAAGTATTTTGCCCCCAAACACACTTTGTGATGTAATAAAATATCAAATGTATTAAATAATAAACAGTTTCCCAACTTGTGCACGTGGTGGAATAATAATAATAAGTTTAATATTTATTGCATTTCGCAACTCAGGCTTGCTTTTCTAGCAAAACAAGTAAGGTCTAAATATTTAAAAACTTTGTTGTTTCATCTAATTTTAAGTAAAATATTGTTTGGGAAGGGCAAAGAAAATCACTTCTTTGTATTTTGCAATTTAGAAAAAAGGCATGTTTGTATCAGTAAGTAGCGCTACTATAAAGCTATTAAATTATTCTATTTCAGTTCGAATCGCTATAGCAACTAAATGTTGCATGTTTACTTAACCACTGTATTTCTCTCTCGGTCTCTTATAAATTCTTATTTTTCATGTGTTTATATTCCTACTAAAACTAATGAAGTGGCTTGAGAGTAGTGCTTACTTTGTTAATTTGCCTATGAGATATGAGAAAGGGCCTAATGTGAAGCACCCCCTCTTGTTGGTCCCAAACTTTAACACTTGAATATCTAGAACTTCCTTATTTGGAAGCACCAACGTGGAAGCAGACATTATTTCATTTTGCAGAAATTCTAACTATCATTCATAATTTCGAGTTTATTTTCAGCAAAGTAATCCTAAAAAGTTCTACCAACGAGTGTTACTGAAAATTTGCTAAATAATGTACTGCCAATTGTTAAAAACTATTTGCAAGAAAAAAAAATCTGGTGTGATACACTCACACAACTTCCTTTTACAGTGTTCTTATAATTAGTCAAAAATTTCATTTTTAATTTTTAGCCATTTGTCAAAAATTTTCAAAAATTACAAATACTACAAAAACGGTACAAAATAGAGCGTTAGTTGAAGAGACAAATTTTCTCTAGCATTTTAAGGTAAATTCAAAAATGTAATAATATACCGGGTGTTTTATTTAAAATAGGAGTTAATAAAAAAATAGAAAAAGAAACAAAAGAAACCCACTTTAGAAGTATTCAACTGGAAAATCACCTATTTCACATCAATACACATTAAAAATGTAGTAAAAATGTAAAGTTTAAAAAAAAATCGTTAGAGCCGTTTTTGAAAAAATCGAAAAAAACTGAAAAATCACAAGAGTAAACACCTACTTCCGGTTATGCGATTTTCTTCAAAAGCTTGGTGTCTCATCTACATAGTACACAAAACTTATATATGAAGTTTCAACGCCATACCTCTTTTCGTTTTTGAGATATTCTGTTCACAGACAGACACACAGACAGACAGACCAATGGAAAAAAATATGTTTTTTTGGGATCAGGGGACTCTAAAACGTGAAGATCTGTTGAAAACTCAATTTCGAATTTTTGGGGTGAATCCAATACTTCCTTTATAGTAAAAGGAAGTAATATAACAACCACGAAATTGTCGTTAAGTTTCACTTGAAGTTTGATGAAACATTTATATAATTTGTTACAACCTCTTTGATAACTTGCTAACAATTTTTTTTAATTTGCAGAAAACTACCAAAATTTTACAACACACTTAGTAAAATATTTCTCAAAACTTTCCGGCATAACCTCACTTTTGACAAAAAAATTACTTTCTTCTCCAGCCACACGAATAAGACGCCATATTGTCGAATAATTTTGTATAAAATGTAAGTCATTTCAAGATGTTTACTAATTACCTTGGCAACTGTACACTTTTCGATTCATATTTGCACTAATACAAAAATTGACGCAAGATAGGGTTTTACATGGTAAATTTTAAATAAAATCAAACGCTTCGTTAATATTCGGCAATCGTTATTGTTTATTTTCCCCGTATAGTAATTGTTTATTTGCGCCATGGCAGTTTTACAATTTAACTTACAATGTTTGATTCTAAATAATAAGTCATATCAACGAATTTATGAGTAGTAGGAGAAAAAATAGTATGTTTATTCGCACAAAAAAACGCTTTCAGGACGGGTAAGACCCGCCGGACGACGCGCAACGGAGTACAATGACCTGACGTACTTGTTCCGAAATCATGCATTTTTTGTACTAATGAAACAAATAACTATGTTGCACGATCGGTCATTTCTGACTATTTACCATGGGTCTTTTCATGACAGTAAGTGGAATTTACCAGTTGCTATAACTACGACGACAGCAATAGTATATTACATAACAAGTTTAGAAAAGTAAAGTTTTACCAAACGAATATAGCTTGATTGAGTACGAGCGAGCCAAAAATCTATACGAGTATAAGTTTAGTGAAACGACTTTTCTTACGAAGTGTGTATAGGTACTATTTTTTCGGATTTTGTATTACTTATTATTTATAAACAAACATTTATATAAAAGCATTATACCGCATGTCCATTAAAAAAGGCGGCTGTGGAAATTCAAATGTATGAATAATATGTTGTTGGCACTGTAAGTCTATGTCAATTTTGAGGTTAGCAGGTGAGGCTTTTTGTCAGTCTGTGTCAAATTCGAGGTTAGCAGGTTATGTTTTCCGTCAGTTTTGACACAGACTGACACAAAACCTAACCTGCTAACCTCGAATTTGACAGTGACATTATTATATAGTAAAGTGACATTTCTATGCACCAAAGTGCCACTTTATTAAGCGATTTTGAATTTACTAAAATAGCACATTATTATACAAAATGCGAAAAAATTACTTACCGATCTAAAAACTGACCAGCAAAAATACTTACTTACGCCTTTTTAAAAACTTCTTACCGTTCTTCATACTTAATATACTGTAAATTTATTTATTATCAGTTGAAAATTTACTGAAAATCGGTCTTCCAAACAATTGGCTGCAATCTATATGTAGCCCTATATCTTTTTTTTTCTAGATGTATTTTAAATTTGTTAAAATTACTAAGAGTTTTCAAGCCTGTTCACAATTCCCTGAAAAAAACAGCTACAAACTGTGTTCCAATTCACTGTAAACTAATTTTTCTGCAAGCTATTTACTGAAATAGTTATTTGTTTCATTAGTACAAAAAATGCATGATTTCGGGACAAGTAAGACAGATCGGCGGACGACGCGAAGCGGAGTCTGGCGAGTCTTACCCGTCCCGAAAACGCGATTTTTGTGAGAATGAAACATACTATTTTTTCTCCAGCTACTCAAAATTCGGTAATATGATGACTTATTATTTATAATACAACATTGTAGGCAACATTGTAGAACATTCATGGCACAAATAAACAATCACTATAGAAAATAAACAACGACGGCGATTGCTGAATATTATAGAAGCGTTTATTTTTTATTTAAAATTTACCATGTAAAATCCTATCTTGCATCCATTTTTGTACTAGTTCAAATATGAATCGAAAAGTGTACAGATGCCAAGGTAAGTGGTGAACATCCCGAAATGACTTACTGTTTATACATAATTATTCCACAATATGGCGTCTTATTCGTATGGTTTGAGAAAAATGTATTACATACGTTTTATTAAAATATGGGAAATTGGCAGAAAAAAATCACTGTAAATTTTATAGAAATTTGATGACTGAAAATTTTTCAGAAATGTATTTATGTAAAATAGCTGAAAATTTTGTATAACCTTAGTAAATGGTGTCTGCAATCTTTCTAAACAATTAACTGTTCTTATGTTAAAAAATCGGTGTAAACTCGCTGAAAATTTATCGCACGCGTATTAAAAAATTACTACAACCTGAAATTAAAAAGGACAGTTTATTAAAAGCTTATTAGAACTCATTTTCACACTTTGCGAAAGTTTTCCAAACATTTACTTAGAATTAGTTAACTAATTTCAATATTTGTTTCTGATATTTACTATCATTTTTTGGAGATGTATAAAAAAAAATTAAAGTTAGCTGACAACATTCTATAATTTTCTTAAAACTCCTGCAAAGTTTGCTACCGATTTACTGGCCCCAATAAATTTATTGCAATTTCAGTAAAATAAAGTACTAGAAATTTGTTAAACATTTTCTGGAATTCTTGCAACATTTAAAAAATTTCGTTGAAAATTTGTTGTAAAAAAGCTATTAGCAATTGTTTTCAGAAAACATTGGTGCACTTTTGCTGTAAACTTACTGCAACTCCCATAAAAATTTCGTTGTAAACTTAGAGAAAATTTTCCCAATTCTACACAGTTGCGTAAACATATACGTATGTAATTAAAATTTTCTGAAGAATACATTCCAATTTTATTCACAAAATTGTTGCAAGCTCGTTAAAAAGTTGCTACAAATTTGTAAAAAATCTACTGAAAATTAGCTGTAAATTTTTTGTCAATTTGCTAAAGACAGGTTTGAAATTAGCTGAAAAATCTACTAAAGTGTGCTAAAAATTGTTACAAATGATATAAAAATACACTGCGAATTTGTTGAAATTTACTGAAAACTTACTAAGGTTTATATTTTTTGATATTCGAACCATAAATTAAACCAAACGTTAGAAATTCGCTGCTAACTTGGCTCGCAATTTCGTAAAAATCGTTTTAAATCCCACTTTTTATAAAAAATTCAAAATTATTGAAAAGAAGCTCAAATTTACCAAAATTCCCCAACAACTTATTACTTTCAAGTTGGGGAGAAACTTGTTGAAAATTAATCAATGCGTTATGAACTTTACGATGCTTTTCTTCAAATTTACCGAAAAAATGCTGCAAAGAAAATGATAAGATAGTGTGGTTTAGCTAAAAATTTGCAACAAACACTCTAGGCTCCCAAAATGTGACGAAAAAATCACTAAAACTCGTTACTCTAGTTACGCAAATCGTATAGCCACAACAGAAAACAAGTTGGGATAAAACCCGAGCGATTTCGGAGCCAAAATGAAAGCTTCACATTTAAAATTGGTACGGTTCAACGGGTCGCCTGCACCGCAGGAAATCACCCGATCTGCTGTAAATTTACGAGTACAAGCGATGCAAACCATTTCTGCTCCTTTTACCGCAGATAAGATCCAGCCGATGGCATAACGACCCCCAGCTGAACCGAACACAGATAATCCCGATTACGCAACAGAACTAATTGTTGCGCTGCGAAGTTAAAATGTAAATTCACATCAATTAAGACTTTACATAACACCGTAAGTAGAGCATGCATTTTCAGTGTACCGTGCAGCACTTAACAATACCCACAGCGATGAGAGGAAAAGTAGAAAATTATTAGGCAGGTTATGATTGATGTGCTGCTGCGGCACCGAAAATTCAAAAAGCCAGGTTTTTGTGTCGTTTCGAGAGATCGTAACGCAGGTTTTCGAATGCCTTCACGACTTTTCGCAGGAACCGGCTCTTGAATTGACTCAGTCAAGTTTACTGGACTAATGTGAGAAGAAGAGTGGTCGCACATAGTTTCCAAATAAATCACGCGTTCGAACCATGAATCAGGTGCAAATGGATAGCAAGTCACTGAGTGCAAAACCAGAACACACTTTCATTTTCGTTATGCGAAGAAGCAACTTGATCTCTGTAACCCAAATAGTTGACATCGAAAAATACTAATTAATTGCAAAAGTACTCTTCGGCGGCTGTAAATTTTGTTTAGTTCGAGACGCTTAGAGTTTATTGAATATAAATTACGTTGCATAAGCGGTTTGGGCCCAAAAACAAAGATGCATACTGGGGAAAAATATTCACCGTGGGGAGAAACCTGAACATTAGGAAGAACCTGCATAAAATATATTTGTTTAAATTTAAAAAAGAAAAATTCTACTTTCTACTAAAAAATATTCCTTAGTGATAATTAGGGTTGTTACGCCAGTTTGCAAGACCGGCTGGCTGGTAAACGTATAATATTTTAGTTCGCTGCCATACAATTAAGTTTCCAGCCATTTTTTAAGTACACATAATAGTGGATTGCACTTATTTGGCTCTTTGTATTCAAATGGCTGTGCTAGTTAGTTGTTTGAGAATGTCTGTGTTTTCGCTTTCATTCGGTGACCTGGTTTCGGTTACATCTAGAAAGTACAATGTACGTTACGTTCCATCCAGTGTGCTATGACACGGACAGTCTTGATATTCCGACGATGCTGCCTTTAAATCCGATTATGTCATAAAAATTGGATTTTAATAGCAGTAAAAGAAGCTAAAACACGCTACTTTCATAGAGTAGCTGATGGAAATAGTGCTAGTGCTACATTTTGGGTTTCTCTGATGATTTGTAGGCATTAAGTTTCCTGCAACCGTAAAAACTTCCAGCAACTTTTACAAATTTTACCAGCAATTGGCTCTGTTTATTTGCACATCATAATTAGAAGATGCCAATAAAAACGAAAACCAGGTTGCATAACACTGCGAATAAGTCACTTCTTAAAAATAATGTTTCCAGTGGTGGAGGTTTAGTTGATGAAGTCTTGTATAAGAATTATACCCACTTATTAAATAAAATGTAGGGCAAGCACTTCTGTCGTTCTGATGCAGTTTTATGCACACAAACTAAAATGGGGAAAACAAAACGACCGCGACGCCTAAAATTAAATACAAATTATTGCATTCATGGCCTTTGACACGAATTAAGCTATTAATTAGAATAGTCGCAATTGTTTAAAACGTTGTGTGCAAATCCAGGGTTTTTAGGGCAAGTGTAACTGGGCGCCAGTATTGCGAAACTTCCAGAATTTAAACTAAAATTTACAGAAATTTTAATAAAATGAACGTTTAGTTAGATGGAATTGCGTTTAAATTAATTTCTAATCCGTCACTGCCCTTTTATCTTATCTCTGCATTCATTCATCCACGTTATTTTATGAATTTTAGAAACTAGTTAAGTACAAGTTGGCCTACTTTGAACACAAGTACGATTTATTTTCGTGGACTTTGCACAGTGTTTTCCTCGATGTTTGTTTACTTTCCAGCTTAGAAAATAGTTGACCCTATTTTGTGCATGTCTAATTATTTGCTTCCAGTCGCACTTTTGAACAGATAACATCGAATCACGTTTTAAAACTGCTTTAAATGAAACCCAAATAGATAATGAGTAACTCTATTAGAGCCAGTTCTTATTTTTTTGTAAGTTGGAATTTTGTATGTGTTTGCCTTAAACTTGACGTTTCAATTTTGAAGCAAGTTAGCTGTATCTCTGTTTTAGACTGTAATAATATCAAGAGAATATTTTAAATTACAACATTGTAGTGATACAAAAAAATAAATTCATATGTAATTTCATAAAGATATATGTATAAAGTGTAAGCTTAGCAAAAATAAAATTTTTGCATCAGAATTATGAAATATTTTGCATTTCATTATTATTATAGTTTGCCTTCAGCAAAATTTATTGAATTTTCATATTTATGCTGTAATGGGAAAATGAATAAAAATTTATTGAATTTTCATATTTATGCTGTAATGGGAAAATGAATAAAATTGTAAAGTCGGATGAGTTTTTGACGCAGTAGAACTTCTAGATTTTACCTTTAAATTAGTTTGAATATAAGTTGGTGTTCTATAGAATTTTCAAACCCGCTTCCTTTAATACAAAATTGCATTTTTGACTAGAGTGATTGCCCTTTAGGTGGCCTACTTCTCATATTAGGTCACGTTTTCCTTTTACTTTAAAGCAGTAGTATTCGGGTACTACACAATATTTTTAAAATGCTGCATCAAATATGCGATTGTACATCTAAACTTAAGTATATTTTAATAGTGCTTTAGATTTCCTTATATGTCGCCTAGTTTACTCTTCCAAAATAGAAACCCTATGAAGCGATAGTTATGCTTATATTCATACAACTAAAGCTTTTAAAATATTGTGGAAAATAAGTTTACAACTAATAACAACTTAGGAACTCGAAAAAAGCAAGTCATCTTTAAATTATTTTTAAAGGAAGCTTAAGCTAGTTATTATTGATATTAACACTAAATTAGTATCAAGACTTACAGGTTCACCGAAATAATCTTCTGAAAAAATGGCGATAAATGTTTTTCATATTTAAAGGTTAAAGCGACAAGGGTTAGAAAAACTGGAGTTATCTAACATGAACTTTCACCAATCGATATGCAAAGTGCAAACTGGGCTTAATATGTATGTATGTACCAGTGTAACTCAAAAAAATCTGAAAAGTGAATAGAAGCGTCATTGCCATCACTGTTTTAAACTGCGTTAGTAAAACGCAATTCTTACTAATGAATTAAAAAACATTTAGTGTAGAAGAAAATATTTAACACAGAGTTGTGAATTTTGAAGATGAAAGTATAAACCGTAACAGTGAATATTTCCATACCAAGTATAAAACGTTGTTTCTTAATAGAAGCACTTTTGTGCTATTTTCTTTGAAAATGTTCTTCTCCGAAAATGTTTGAGATAAACTTCTTATTCATCAGATCGAACCAAACATAACGGAAATCTTCATAAAAAGTACTGCTTACGAGATTTTAATTTTTTGCTACTATTAACATACGTACTTAAAATACAACTTAATTCGTCTATTACACAATCGTCGTATCCGTTAGTTTCAAAAAGTCGGAAATACAGCTATTCAACGACTAAAAAACGATAATTTAAGCAATAATTATGTAGATAGAACGTTGTCTGATGGTTTATGACTCTGCCACGATCTGCTTTCCAATTTTAATTATTTTACTACAGATTGAGAAAAGCGGCATTTGCAGATTTAGTTTTTTGTGAATAGGTCAATCACTATCAATAATAACCCAAAATTTCCAAGAACATTCAAGATTTTTTAAAATTTAAATTAAATTTTATGAATCTGTAAAGTTCCGAGACGGCCATGGCATCGTTAGATAGAATTATTTTTGGTATTATCAATGATGTTAAATACCATGGGTTTCGTTTTGCAAATAGCAGGATATACTGGAAAAGTAGTATTAGACAGTAGGTTATGACAACATATTCAAGGAAACAAACAAAATATTAAAAATCTGCAAAGGGCTTTATATGGAACTTCCCTCGCAAGTGGAAGTTTTCAAACTAAAGTTTTTGAAAATATCAAAGAAAAAAGAATACATTTTTCTTAAAGTGTTCGCCCTGTATATGTTGAGTCCAACATATGCCATTTTTCGTCAAGGGTCAAAACCTGAACTATGGTCAAAATATTACTTTTAATCAACTAATAGTTCTTGAAGCAAAAATAGACAAAATCTTATTTTTTAAGGTTCTCACACTGTATATATTTGATTGAAATTCTCCCGGTATGATGCCAAATAGACATAATGATAAATTCACATACAAAATATCGTCTTTCTGCAACAAATAGTTTATCAGTTATACTAGCAACAGACAAACAGACAGACAGACGGACGGAATTGAGAAAACCTTGTCATCTACGGACCCTGAAACGTGAAAAATCTGGAAAAATCTCGGGAGGTGATTTTGGCTTTCCTCGTCAAAAAGACGAAGGAATTATTGTAATTTTGAGATTACAATACTTCTTTTGTCTTTTAGACGATAGTAGTAAAAATATTAATGGAAATACCAATCGATACCAGTATTTAGAACAAAAAATAATAGGCTGATATGTAGTCAAGGTATACATTGTAAATTATTCTTTACAACAAAGGGAAACAAATGAACACCGAAAAACTTGGGAAGTTTTTCTATCAACATATTCATTTAACTAATATAGTTATTGTTAACTATTTAATTCATTTTAAATATTTTTGAATTGCATTTGTATTCAGTATATATCCAACAATATCAATTGAAAGCTTCAATAAACTTCTATCACGGCATACCAACATCATTTGTTTCCTGTATTTTTCTTTTCCGTTTGTATTCTTTCGATGAATATTTTGCCACAGCCTATTGTGTACTACTACTGTTTTTATTTCTAATTCTTTTATTTGTAAAATGATATTTCCAATATTGAAAACGTTTAATAGCTTCAAAAACTAGGATAGGCAACATCTTGAACTTTTAAAGACATGCTCGTTTTGGCCAAACTAGAAATGGAGGTAAAAATATTCTAATAATTCTATATTCGCTTTACGTCACCGTTGATAATTGAGCTATTTATAAAAAACTATATACCTACACACTTTAAGATATAAATGCAGTGACAGCGCTGATCATTTTAAGTTTCCATCCTTTGCTGTCACACTTATCCTAGACATAATATATAACCATTTTAAAATTATATTAGAATAGTAACACAGATCTATAAAGTGCTTTATATGCAACTTTCCTCGCAAGTGCGACCCGCGTCGATCACTGCACATTTCTTTTTTTCCTACGATGTTCATCCTGTATCTGTTGGGCCCAAGGTCCAAATATGCCAATTTTCGTCAAAGGTAAAAACCTGCTCTATTTAAACTATATTACTTTTATCTAACAGTTAGACAGACACACGGACAGACAATTTTCAGTTATCTTTTTGTTTTTACTTACTGTCTAAAACACAAAGGAAGTACTATTGTAATCGTGAAAAAACACCTTCCGAAGTTTATTCACATCTTGACGTCCCTAGATGACGAAAAAGATGTTTTCTCAATTTTGTCTGTCTGTCCGTCCGTCTGCCTGTCTGTTAGCGGTGTACCTCAGAAACTGCTAGATTACTTGAAGATTAGATGTCTACTTGGTCTCGAAACCGGATATACTTTCACTCAAATATATGCAAGGTGACCACATTAAAAAAATCTATTTTGCTTTGACGGAAGAATATTAGTTAGTAGCTTCAATTTCATATCTCATAATATTCCGTTTTTGTTTCAGTATTGTGCAGAGTTCGTATTTTATATTCTGCATTAGCAGTTATACTTGCTTTAACAACAATATTTAACTTGTGGCATTTTTACGCAAAACTGTACCGTTAACAAATTGATGACATTTATAGAATTACGACTACTATGTTTTTTTTCAGTAAATTTTATAAAAGTCAATAATAGCAACTAAATTAAAGCAAAATTTGTTATAAGGCTTGTCCCACTTTTTTTGGCCGTAACTGTACACAACCAACAGCATCAGTAACTGAAAGAAAATAAATATTAATAATAATACAGTATATTGTCAAACGTCAAAAACTGTTACCTGATACGGAAGTTTTTTTAGGTTTATCATTTGTTTCCTTTTAGAAAATATTTTTGCTATACTAAATTTTAAATAAGAATGCAATAGATGGCGCTCTGAACTCAAACTCAGTTTTACACTAGGAAAGTATAAGTTTGTGTGATTGCTCGTGTTTTACAATAATTTCATCCTATATAATTCGAATAAACATTGCAGGCCAGCTTCTTTTATCCACTATTTATCAGTTTTCCTTTTATAATTTTTAAAATTCATACCGAATGTAAAATTCACAATTTTTAAAATATATTTGATTTTCAGATGGTTGTAATGACTTTGTTTTGATCAATCATGGATTAATTATGATTACTACTTAGTTCCAAGTACTGCATGCTTATTTGAAATTTAGTATAGATGATTTTATGCTTATGTATATTGTTAATTACAAAATAAGTAAAAAGGCAACTTACCAAAAAACGACGATTTTAGAATTGCAAAAAAATTTAATGGATTCACTTGCAACAAGTACGTCGTCTTCAAATCGACGTTAAAAGCAGAAAAGAGTTTTGCAACATGTTACACGAAGCGATACGAAGAACCGAATGTCTTATCTGCACGAAGTTTTAAGCAAGAATGTTCACCAAAATGGAAATTTTTCAGAAACTGGGCATTTTTTAAAGCTTTTGCAGCATATTAAATACCGGTTTTCAGTGAAGTGGCAAAAATCATATTGATTCTTTTCTTTTTTTGTCATTCTGAATATACCCTCAAAATAGTTCCCTCTCTTCCCGGCTCACCCAGTATGCCAAATCACACCAAATTTAATTTATCTGCATTATTTTAATTAAATAAGATCCGTATTTGTTATTTCCGTTCACAGAGCTGTAGCTACCTTAAAAAGCATTTCCGGACCTATGCTTATCCGTACTTTTGATCTTATTTTGATCTAGACTATTACCTCCCACACTGTGTTAAGGGATTTATGGGACACCGTATATAAACATTGAAAAATTGGCTTTATAACAGAGGTTTTTTGTAAAGCGCCTTATAGTATTCTCTTATTCTTTCACCCTTCGTGGAGTTACACCTACTCCAAATCCTATTTTGTGTAAACTGCTTAAGATATGTTAATCTTTATTTCGTTGAAAAATGCAAGCTTTTTGTATCACTTGTTTGTTGAAAATTAATAAAATAAAATGTCCAAGTGCGAATTATGATACAAGAATAATTTATTTTCAGTGAGTATATTTTCTTTTTTTTTTAAATCTTTTCTAAGCTATTTAATCATTACGCTACTGTTGTACTACTGGTCGACCCCTGTGGTTTCTGCTGATTATGATCTCAAATTCTTGTTCCAAGTGGCAACTAATTGAAGTAATCACCAAAGTCATTCTTCCAAAACTGAGATAAGCATCAGTATACTATATATGATCATGTGTATAAACAGCGTTACTATTATTTCAGTGTTTTTTTCCAAATCCATATGTAGTTCCAGATAACTTCTGTAACCTTCGGCAACCTAAACAACTTGAAATTTTCAACTTTTTGGAGTTTCAACAGGTCTGGAAGCTCGAAAAGCAACAATCCTGTGGAAGAGCCACAATTTCTGAAATTACAGGACCGTTAGCCATTCTCCGGCCGATTTTCGCCTCGACTGCAAGCTGCATGACCACTCGTGGTTTCCAAGTTCCCCACCTCGCAGAGTAGGGGCCACTTTCACTGGATTCTAGGTTATCCACGTGTCTTCGGGTTTTTTATCTTATTTTTAGTGAACATTTTATTTTAATCTCGGTTTGCTTGCATTGGCTGCGCTGCGATAGCGACTGTAACCAAAGCTAAGAGTTTCCCTTATCAGCGCTTCTTCTCGGGCATTTATATTTAGATTGGATGGAGAATTGTCTTCTACGGCATTTTCACTAGGACCGGCATTCGGCCAGAACGATGAACTTTGGCGACTTTCGTCGGGACTTATTTTATTGTCGCGGCCGAAATTGGAATTTCTAATCCTTAGGAGTTTGATAGGACACTCAACTGCCGAGTGGAGTACTTTGAAGCCAGCAGCCGTAAACTACTGGTCCCAGACAGGTGAATTTGAAGAATTTAGAAAGCATAAGGTACTAATATTGGAGGATTCGGCAGGTCAGGGAAGAATCAAGAGAAGAGTTAGTAAGAAAAAGGCATCGACAGGAATCTATAATTGTATAAAACCATTTATCTGGAATGACGTCAGCTATGAATCCATTTTTAACAAAAATAATAATTTAAAAATAACTTTTACAGCCATTTGTTGCTGGTAGAGTGTATTTATATTGTTAAATAATAAATCTCTGTTTCCATAGCATTATGTTATCTTATGTTATCTTATTATTGTTGTTCGCTTTCATATATCTGTATTTAGGATAAATTTAACTCGTGTCTATCACAGAACACATAAAACATCCAGAATTTATAAAACATAGTGACACCAAACTTAAAAAAAAATTATAAAAATTTAAATTTATTTCACGATCAAAAGTTTGTCAGAAATTCATTGCAGTCATTGTAGAACTTTGCTAAAACCCCGTTGCAAATTTGCTGAAAATTATTTGAATTTTCCATTTTATTCGAAAATTCCTTAAATCTGCGAGTACTGAAATATATCTTAAAAGTGACTAAAAACTTGCTGAAAATTTGGTTCAAACTCATTCAAGTGTTGCTGCATATTTTCTAGCAAAATATTTCCAAATTTACTGCAATCTTGTTAAAAGCATTGCTGCAAGTTTTATAGAGAATTGTTGCAAATTTATGAAAATTTTCCAAAAATTTACCGCAAGTTTACTATGAAATGTGCTGAAGTCTACAAAAAAGTTAGCTACGTACTCATTAAAAATTTGCTTCAAACCGAATGACAAATTACTAAAACTTTGCTACAGTTTATTTACGATTTATTGCAAAATTTTCTAAAACAGTTCTTGCAAACCTACTAAAGATCTCCTGAAATATTTTTAGTTAACGTACTGATCATTTACCGGGAACTTATTAACTGTTTGCTGCGAACTTATTGATAATTTATCACAATCCTGTTGAAAGCTATGCTACAAACTTGATGAAAGTTTTTTTAAAATTTGCTGCAAATTTATCGGAAATTAATAAAAGTTTGCTAAAGATTATACTAAGGTATGTTAAAGAGTTGATTATAAACTGAGAATAACTGCTGAATTTTTTTCAAAAATTGATTAGAAATAATACGAAAACCATACTGAAAGCGGTGTAAAAATTGTTCCAATGTTACTTGAATATTTACTGCATTTTCTAAGAATTCGCAGTTAATTTACTAAAATATTTGCCGTAAACTTGCTGAAAATATGCTAAAACTACCTCAAATTTGGTGCGTACTGATAAAGAAAAAATACTGTTAATTCCCTGAACATTTTTAAGCAAACATTAATACGCAAATATATTTAAAAATTCGCTAGTGACTTGCTGAAAATGTTAGTAAAATGTATGGAAAATCTACTAAATGGTTATTGAAAACTTGCTAAAGAAAACAATTGCAAGTGGAAACATGCTTAAAAACTGTTCTTCATTTCTCAGCCATGGAACATCTTTCCTTGTATTCTTTTGTTACTAGAAAATATTTAAATAGCATCAAGACTTTTCCAGGCAAGTAGAATTCAATAGATACAGAAAACCAACTCCTCACAGAACATTTTATGTCTAAAGTTTCAGAATTTAAACGGCTAAAAGCAGTTGTGGATTATAAGCCACTGAACGTGCTAAGGAAGCATCATTATTTGCCTCGTTTAGCTGAAGCAATTGCTTTGCCAATGAGAATCTCTGCGTGGTGTGTTTTAGCAACAATAACACATATTCCTATATTTATAAACATTATCGAAAAGACTGTAAGATTCGTTCGTACACAAAAGGACAAGTGAATAAATACCCAGAAGCGAGCGATAAGAAGGGTATCTGCAAACACTCTTGGCATAAAATAATTTTTTGAGTTTTATCTAATTATGTAAGCAATTTCGAACGTACTTGACCTTCAACCTAGCAATTAAGTGACAGAGTATAAAAAGATAAGAAAGGTTATTAATAAACGCTGCGTTTCGCTAAAATTCATATTTACCTCGCAAATGTGTACTTACTACTTAATAAAAAAAAATTATATTATGAAGAAGTAGAGCCTTCTTCCCAGTTTCTATCTTACATTTGCTGCAATTGAACTCTTGTTGGTATCGTTTCTTGGTCATTGAAAGAATTGTGGAAATATCCGCGATTGTATATATTACATGCATATACACCTGGTTTTACTATTTCCGAACAAAATATCAAAGTTGTTCATTGTTAAAAGTCACTGCCATTTCGTTACTGAAAATTTACTATCATCTTTCTGAAATATAACTTAAAAATGTCTGAAATGTCCTGACAACGTGCTGAGCATTTAAAGAAATTTTTCTAGAAAACTTAACGCCAACTTGTTAAAAATGTGCTAAAAGATGTTGAAAATTTTCAACAAATGGGTTTAAATATTGCTATAAATTCGCTGAAAATCGCCTAAAAATTTGTCAGTATTCTACTCTAAATTCCCCCACAATTTATTACATGCCTACAAAGGAAAATTTACATTTTACTGAAACCCGCTGAAAAGATTCTATACTAGTAACTAAAACAAAAATTGTCTGCTAGTGTGGCTAAAGAATACTGGAATCTCCTTGAAACTTTCTAAAAACGTGTTTCAGGCTTATTGAAAATATCTGGGTAGTTTTCTGACTTTAACTTTCTTAAGTGTTTTTTTAAGTTTCCCAACGCTCATTTAACAAAACTTCAGTTCCCGTACATCGTGTGATATTAGAGCAATGTCTTCGGCAAACCTTAAATTATTCGAGAAAACTCATCAATTTTTATACACTCCTTTTCCCATCTTTATTTTTTTAAACGTCAGCCAAAGCCAAAATAGTTTCGGAGAGTTTGGGACATTCTTTCATTACTTTTGGAGCTCTTTTAAAACGTAATAAAGGTGGAAGGGTGTTAATGGCATTTTTTATACGTGATAATGCAATATTGTCGTTCAGCCAAATTCTTTCATAAAATGTGATAAAGGCTTGAGGATAAAAATCACGTGCCGAGCTCTCTCATAATGCCAAAGATAAAAATATCTACCAATTAGTTTACTTCAACGTCAATGGCAATGATAGCCTCAAATTTTGTTAAAAAAACATTTGGAGCGATAAGGAATATAAGGGAGCGCACTATCATAATGAGTCGATTAAAAAATTGTTTATCTCAGAAATCACTGTTAATTTGGCTATCGCTTTTAATTGCGGAGCGATTTCTCGGAAATCTGTGTTCAAAAAATTAGATATGTGCATTTTTATCATGTCTTGTCATCGACGAGCAGATTAAGTGGTTAAGTCGCTTAAATATTTATTTAACGCCGGCGATAATGGGCGTAATATCAGAAATAGTTTACTGTTTTGTTATAATTTCCTGACCCCTATGACGTGCGCCAACGTCATTTAGGCACAACAACCTTCATCGTATTTGTGCGTCCATTTTGCGTGCCTTGTTGTTTAATCTGCTTTCCAGCAATAAAGATCACACCATGCTTTTTATTGTAATTTTTATTAATAGCCGCTATCGGACTGCCTCTTCGTAACCTCTAGGAGCCTCGCAGGGGGTACAGAAGTTATCGGAAGTTTATCAGTTAGTTGCAAAATTTGCTGTTCATGACTCCCATAATGTAGAAAATTTAATTGGCATTTCATCATAGTCCTTGTCAAGAATGTGAGACGTCCTGAATTTGACACACATTTGCAAATTTCAAACAATTTTTGAGTGAATGGCCCCGCATTTCTAATTTTCACCTGCTAATTTTTTTTTCATATGAGACTACGTGCACTGATTTTTGTGCAAAATATAGTGTTTGAACTCTACCAATCTTATCAGCACGAAGAAATTCACGAGATCTTTTACGCAAATAACGCAAATAACGCAGTAATCGTGAGTTTTGTCATCGTAAACGTGACTGTATTTTCCAGATATTATAGCAATAATTTTTTGTTTACAAACTATTTCTCAGACCAAATTCGCGCACTGTAAACGATATGAAAACATATCGTAGAGAAACACTAGTTCTATTTTTTTAAATAGTACCAGGGCTTCTGCCATGTTATTATTTATTATAACTTCCAAAACACTACTAATCTGTCATATATGAATTGTTTTGTTGGTCGAATCGCGTCATTTGACATATGCGCATGCATACTCGACAGAATTGAAGTAACTAGTTATCTCCGCAATTTAGAACAATCTGTAAGTAACACGATTTATTTAAATACCAAATACATACATGAAAATTAAATAGTTTTACTACTGATCACACTATTGTCATAAAATAATTGCAGGAGCAAATAGAGCCTTGGGAATGCTCACAGCGTTAATTTAAAACTCTAGATTCTGGAAACCATCAGGTTTCCATAAAAACAGTTATGATAAACAAGCAACGACAGGCACAACACGACTTAAAACTGATTTAAAACGTTCCCTCCAAACAACGAGAACACACCCTTAATTTATCACTTTTGGCAACCCACATTTAACCCACTTTAATTCAAAAATATTTACGGTCGGATAAATTCTAACTTTTCCTTGGGTTAATGAGCCATTAGTAACAATGAATAATTGTTGATAAAGTTTTATTTGTATGGCACGTAGAAACATACACAATTAGTGTCGACGCTAAAAAAGCAAAAACCATTGACAATGTTAAACTTACTAACAGTAAGACGACTGATGACCTCGACCTGCAAGTATACAGCGATTTCCAATTGAAATTGTGAAAATTGAGATTGCACTGAATCAAAAACGAACGTTTAGAAGGTTTTAAACATTGGTAATAGCTGATCGTCCATTTTTCACTTTAAAATTTCATAATTAATGAGTATATAAATAGTCCGCAATTATGGAAAAATCACAAATAGATCTATGCTGCCTTTAAATAGTTTTTAAATCGCATCTAAATCTTCATGACAGTTGATTTACGTATTCCAGTTAAAAGTTCCTGAACTAATAAGCACATACTTAACAAAGTTCTGCAATTATTAAGAAAATGGTAAAACTACGCCGTTCGTTTTAAATATTTTTGATGATTTACATCTGGGTTTAACAATTGCTTAATTAATAAGCAGAGGCTTGTAAAACGTTTGGCAATTTAAAAAAAACTGAAAACGTCGATACTATTTCTACTAAATACTTTTAAATCGCCATATAAACATCTGATGATTCACTTTGCAGCTTAAATGCTTAACCAACAAACATAGAGTTGAACAATGCTATAAAGAAAATAGAAAAATTCATATGGTAGCATGCGGTTACTGTCACCTATTTTTTTAAACGTCATCAAAATGTATATAACTAGTTGTTGAGCCCACCAAATAGCTGGCCTTATAATAACCAAATAGTCTTTGCATTTTTAAAATTCAATTGTAAATGAAAAATACAGAAGGAAGTAATGTTTTAACGCCTTTAATACAGAACGCAAGAGAAAATAAGCACTTGATAAATTACATCAATTCGCAAAGAAAAAAGATAATCGCTCATCTGATTATTCACGTTGAAGCATAAAAGATGCTTAGCTAACAAGCACATACTCGAACAATGCTCTGATTTTATGAAGGAAATAGAAAAATCTATGCTGGTCTTTTCAAATGCTTTTTGGAAGTTTATTTAAATATTTATGATTATCTGTTTAACCACATTTCTGTTTAGGTATAGCTAAACTAGCAAGCAGATGCTTGAATAACGTTCTGTAATTATGAAAAAGATATGGAAACCTCTATGCTACTTTCATTGAAGGCTTTTTAATCGCTGTCTAAACAATGGTGACCACTACCTTCTTTAATTTTTAGCTTAAAAATGCTTACCAACAGGCATATTCTTGAATAGTGTTCTGAATTTATGAAGAAAATAGAAAAATGTGTATGCTATACTTATGCTATTGCTTCTGTATATTCTGCCTTTTATAACTATCTAATTAGACACTTTTCGGTTTAACAATTGCTTAACCAACAAGCACATACTTAAATAATGAAAACCTAGTAAGACGTTTGTACTAACTACTACTTACAATTTATTAAAACAACAAGCATATGCTTGAATAATATTCTGCAATACTAGGAAATATGAAAAGAATTAACCTGTTGATGGTAGAAAACACCGAATGCAATGAACAAGATTTAAGTGTATGTCTGGAAGGTTGCCAATTAATCAAAGACTTTAAATCGTACTTTAGGTTTATTGGAAACTGCACTCTCTTATTCAGCGATTAAATATCTCATTTGAATGCAAAAAAACTGTTTTTTTTAAATAGCCACAATTATTGGCTTCTAACTTTGCCGTTACAAAATCTTATAATTCGCATATACACCTGGAGTGTCGCAACCACTTATACATCTTATTTTCATGTTATTTCTGGTTAAACCGGATGTTATTGGCTAATAATCGATACTGATTATATTGGTAACAACTACTCAGATTAGTCTTCGTTTGTACCTAATAGTTTTCAGGACAAGGATGTTAGAAAGAATTATACTAAGAAACTGCTGCCTAAAAGAATATATAATACAGGGCATAGTTTAAATTTAGCATAAAATGTTACTGCTATGTTAAATAAGGAGCTATTATGCCTGTTGGTAGTAGAATTTCCCAGATTTGGTTAATCTCTGATAGTAATAAATTAATCTACTTCAGATAAAATTTAAAAACACAATTTTCCTTGAACCACTGATTAGATTCCAAATTATGCTTGCTTAGTAGTACTTAATTGATTCGTCATGAGTAACTAGTCGGTAATCTCCACAAGATGATAATTATACAAATACTTTTAACATATTGTTGAAAAAATGTGCTACAGGAAAACGTTGGTCATTTTCCTTTCCCTTATTTGCTCTCTATGATTTTAAACTTTTAGTTAATTTTTCCAATGTTAATTATGTGGCACTCGATTTTAACAGTCTTGATAAAAAAAACTTACAGAATTCTTGAAAGTTTATTACATCAATAAATAGCGAATTGCGTTCTTAGAAAAAATCAGGCCACAAACAGTGTCGGCCGTAGCTAATTGTAACAACGTACAAAACATTCAAGTACGTAAGTTTGATTTAATACAATACTGGACCTGATATGCAGTTTATAGCATCAGCTGTTATCGATGCCGATGCACCATTTGCGACGTAGGAGAAAAATTAGGAACGGTGGCCAAGGTCTGCCAATACGTACATATAGCATACAGTGCCTTATCTACTAATGAGAGTTTTACATTGAAGAAATATTTTTCATTATTTTTTGACGTAATCTATCTAATTTAGGACTTGCTATTTGCAGTAGTGTCCACAATTGCATGCATCCACTCCTGAGTGCTTTGTATATTATTATCAAACAACCTCGCTACGTGTAGCAGTACTCATTGAAAAAAGTAGTGAATCTATTTTTGGTGCAGATAACGGAAAAGTGGCTTGATCTTACAGCGGTCGACACAATCGAGATAAGGAAAGCGAGTTATTTTCCACATAAACTAATTGTATGTTTTGATGTGCATTTTATATGTGATCCTGCATGCATGTGAACGCTGGTCTGGCGATTACATACTGAAACAGGCGCAAAGGTTAAATACTTCTTGGGACTTCAACAGAAAACATCTCCGATGCTTTTAATGCTCGAGATTCATTGACTGGAGATTTCTACGGTCTGAAAATTATAATTTAGAAACCTGAGTTACCTAGTAATTAATTGTGCATAGTAGGTACTTGCAGCTCAAGCTGCCATAAACAAATACATTTTATGCTTCAACAAGTAATCAATATGCACTATATGCATCCAAACTAAATATAGAATAAATACAATACATATTAAGAACACAGCAAAAGAATTTTTAACAGCAGAAAAAATATGGAAGAACTGAAAATTGGCTAACGCATGTTAGCATTAAATACCTTCTAAATGGTCTAAATATTTGTAATCACATTGTTGGCTTGTTCAGTCTTGAGATTAACTTTGTTAGACATTTTGTTGTGATAGACAGTAAAAGTATAATTTATCATGTCCAAGTTATTTTCCATCTCGCTACTAATATGCCTTTATCTCTCAGGAAGTTAATTCTAATGTCTCGATCACGTCGGAGAGCGACGTCCTTGATCAGAACACCACTTCTTGTTTGTCATTACATTTTATCACAATAAATTCACAGTGATATAGTTTATATGCAGCAAATATCGTACGATTCTAAAAATACCTAGTCGTTAGTTCTAGGAAACTGGAGAGCCTTTTCTAAATACTCCACAGGAAACGCGTTATTAAAAATGGATGCGTTACTAATATTAATATAAACATAGAACTTCTGTATTTAATGAGCCGAGCGGTTTATAACAGTAGTATTTGTAACACAATGGGCTGATAAGAACAATACATTTACAGTTCACAAGTGGGTCGAGTCATTCTAAAATACGATTTGTAGTATTACCTGTACCTGTACATATTATGAGTGTGCAGTAAATTCCTTCGAAGCTCTTTAATTCCAGCATCTTATTTATTTGTTGCCTCGCACTTAATTTAAAGCAAGCCCACGTGTTGCCAAAAATTGCGGTAGTGGAACATTACATCAAAAGGCCGGAAAGTGGAACATTACATCACAAGACCGGAAAGTGTTGCTAGGCAACTGCTGAATAATATGTTGGTGACACTGTAAATCTATGTCAAATTCGAGGTTAGCAGGTTAGGTTTTTCGTCAGTTTTGACACAGACTGACGCAAAACCTAGCCTGCTAACCTCGAATTTGACAGACTTACAGTGCCACCAACATATTCATACGTTTGAATTTCCACAGCCGCCCGTTATGAACTTTTTCAATGAACATGTGTAAAACATTGTACTATACACGGCCGTAAAATATTATTAAATTAAAAATTCCAGACTCGGCTCGTTCCTCGCCTCGTCCGTAAACATCTAAACTCGTACTTTAATAAGTCATTTTCCGGCCTTGTAACGTAAATAACTATTATGTATAAGGTTGCAGAAATTTATAATACGTTGTAGAAAATGTTCATTAGATGTGATTTTTAGTCATTTTAACAGTAATATGCAACTAGTGGCTTAACAACGTAACTCACAGGAAGTGGGAGAAAGTTTCCAGTTAATTTTTTAGAAAATTTTCAGTATCTTTTAATTTACAGGGAATTTTAAAATGCAATTGAGGCAAATTATCAACACGTTTGCAGCAAAATTACAGCAAATTTGTAGCAAGTTTTAAACGAATTTTTGATAAGTTTCCAGTAAAGTTTCCGAAAATTTGTATCCTAGCTTTGTAGTATATATTGTAGCAAGGTCGTAATAATTGCTTGATAAGTTTTCAGTAAATTTAGAGTATTTTTCTGTAGCAAATTGTGTAAGTCTGTAGCAGAAATGTATAAAACGTTTGTAGGAAATTTTTTTGTGGATGCCATTTTTAGCGATTTTACCAAAAATGCTCAACTAGTTGCTAAACAATTTCTACTTAACTTACATGAAGTAGTAGGTAGTTTTCATTGGATTTTTAGGAAATTTTTAGTATTTTTTAATTTACAGGGAATTTTTAAATGAAAATCTGGTAATTTTCAACAAATCTGCAGAGTTTCCAATAAAGTTTCGGCGGCTTTCTGGTATATATTTTAGTGAGGTGGTAATAATTGTTTAATAAGTTTTCAGTAAATTTTGAATACTACATAAAAAATGTATGAGTCTGTAGCGAATTTGTAGTAAGTTTGTAGCAGATTGTCGATAACTTTGCAATCACTTTTTAATCTCCAACAAGCTTGCATAACATTTTAAAGAAATGTATAATACAATTTTGACAACTGTATTTTGGTAATGTCGTAGTACTATAAGTATACGTTATTTAGCAAATTTTCAGTAAACTTTAGACAAATGTTGTAATGTTTCAGCAAATTTTTAATATAGACTAATGCAGGAAAATTTATTGCAAATTCAGTCAACTTTTCAAGATTTTTTTTTAAAATTGCAGCAAGTTTACATGGATATATTAGATAATTGTTGATGATTCTTTTAGCATGCTTAACTCGTTTACATATTTTTCGGAGCCATTTTCAAATTGATACAACAATTTCAAATATTTGTTGGAATTTTCAGCAATTGTATTTCAATTCCAGAATTACTATGTTAATAATTCACGAAATTCGATACAAAAAAAATTACCGCAAAATTTGCTCAAAGATTTTCTGAAGAATAGTTGAAATTTTGTTAAAAATTAAAAATTTATTTATTTTGCTAACAAGTTTTCTGGGGATTTGCTAAAATTGGTTGGCACCTTGCTTAATGTATACTGAAAACTGACTGCACATTATTTCAAAGTGTTTGTACAATTTGTAATTTCTTTTAATTAACTTGTGTATATTATTTCTATAACTATTGTGGCTTGATTAGTTTGTAAATAGAGGTCGATGATTTATTTTGCAGTACTAGAGTATGTATATCATTTATATTTTTCTGACATATTCTAAAATTTGTAATGGGCATGCTCGCCCCTAATTAGTGCAGGCTGTTTTGGAGAAAAGGGACGAGCACCACTTGTTTGTGGGCCAGACAGTCGAGCGGACGTGGCTTATTAAATTAGTCCAGAGTAAAAGTGCGTTTTATTTCTGTAAACAATAACAAAGAGAAGAAATCCAGCGTAAATAAATTACACAAAGTTTGATAAAAGCTAAAAGATTGCTCAAATATCACTAAGATTTGCTGAAACTTTCCTGAAATTTTCGATGGCATACTAAAAATGCTTTCAGAATTTACTGATGCACACTAAAACACGTTTTGAAAATTTGCTCGAAATTTTATGAAAATATGTGAAAACCTACTGGAAACATTTTAAATTTGCTGGAAATGTTATTCATACTGAATAGTTTTTCAACTTACTTCTATTGTTGAAAATGTATAGTACATTGTATATAAATTGCTGCGAATTCTGCTAAAAATGTGCTGAAATCTTACTGAAAGTGGTTTGTAAACTTGCTGCAAATTTATTACAAGCTTTGTTTGTAGCAATGAATTAGCGGGGAAACAATACCTAAGGCCTCTTTTCTATCGTAATTCAGCAGCAAATGTAAAAACTTGATTCTTATGAAAAATCGGAGTTCTCGTATTTTAATCGGGATGAGGGAAATTCCATAAGAAGATGAAACTGTTTCGTAGCAATAGGGACGTTTGGCAACTTAATGACTATCGACACTTTCTGTGCCTCTCGATTTGCTTCATTTCCTTCATAAGCATTACTTGTTGAGTTGTTGCAGTTGCAAAATCAGTATATTTTTGTATATGGAGCGTTCGCTTTAGTGCGTACGCAAGCACCGTCACGGCCACATAACGGAGCATCAATATTGTTTACGCTGGATCGATGAGATCGATTCAGCTAAGGCGAAATACAGAGCGTCGCACGGAGCCAATATGCACAATAAACGAATGCGCCAATTAATAGCTTACGTAAGAGGTGTTCGAGACGTATCAATTATTCCGTCAGCAATTAATCATCGATTTACCTCGTAAAACTGAGGACGCGGACGGGCGCACGCTGCAACGATGACGGTCATCAGGAGCGTCAAAAACCGTAGGTTCATGAATAGCAGAACAATGATCTATAAAGTTCATATCAATTTTCTTAACAGCACTGTGACGCAACAGTGACGATTCAACAGTTTTAACGACGTTTCCGCATTTTTCTGCGGCAAGTACCTTGCCCATACTGCTTATGCGATATAAAATAATTATGTCACATGTCTGATAAGGCTTATTTTCCCACTTGTTCGTTCGTACACGGCTTTAAATAACTTATCGACCAGCATCATGCAATTTCCTGGAAATTAAACTGGAAGGTAGCAACAGCAAGAGCATCAGCTCAGATCATCCCTTAGTAACAGAACTGCCTTAAACGCGTCAGGCCTATAAATTACAACGGGTTTATCTACAAAAATGTCTAAACAATCATCATCGATTATGTTCTGCTATGCGATTCCGAAAACGCAACCAGATTGGTGCGTACGTCAGTGCAAACTTCCAAATTTTATCTTCGAATCCCTGAACCTTGTGCCCCTGGTGTGATAAGTGCAGTATGAAGGGTACGACTGTGCCTGCCAACACCCTTGGCCATGACAAAATTGTATCAATTGCTTTGTTGCGTTTAAAATTTAAAATTGTTCGGCAAGTGGTGTGTCTCTTGTTTATATTTTTACTCCATCAGAGATAACTCTTACGCTTAATGAAAGGAAAGCGATAAAACGGTGCTTTGAATGGACAATGTCTTATTTATTTGCTGCTGTTAATTAACCCTTAAGACGGAGAAGTGCTATCTCATACCTTCATTTGAAATTGATTGACACTTTAATGTCAAAGTTAAGTGCCAATAATTAGTGCTAATAAACATTTTCGAAGGCATATTCTTCTTTTTATGATGGATTTTAAAATTCTGGATATATGAATTTTTATTTTTGCATTTTCTTTCAGACTGAAGGAATCGAGGCGTATTTATGCGGAGAATTGTATATTCTATTTTTCTCCTTGGTTTATATTTCCATAGCAGTTTAGGAAACCCGTCTTATTCATTCTCTGTATATGTTCAATCCATTTTATTTTGAAGTGATTTATCTTTTCTCTAGTTGGCCATATGTCTAATTCGTTTCTTATGTCTTCATTCCTGATGTGCTCTTATAGTCTTATGACCCAGTTTTCACTTCCATTAGTAGCCACGATACTAACAGAGTTGTATAGAATTCTATTTGGGTGTCCTTTGTTGTTTTTTGTCCTAGTGTTCTCTATATTCTATTTGGGTTCTGGATGAAGAATAGATCGAGCGAATCCCCTGCCTGTTGTAAGAGGCGACTATGTGGGGCGGTTGTCTTAACTCTCCTATTTTGCCATATTAATCCCAATTTACCCTATCCTGAATAGGGATACGGAAAGTTCGTTCCCCACATTTCGTACCCCACATTTCGTTCCCGGGATATTTCGTCTCCCCACATCTCGTACCCGGAAACTTCGTTCCCGAGCTACCTCAATTTGTTTCCTAGATTACCGGGTGTTGAAAAACGAGTGCAGCGATCGGAATGCAGTTAGAAAAATGAAAGATATTTTAATTAATTATAAGAACAAAATAAATTGTATTTATTAAAAATGGCGGTTTAATCTAACTATCTTCCTTATATCTTGTATACGGCCATAATTGCTCATTCTGCTCAACTTTTCTTAGTAATATTTTGCCGTATTATGAACAATAAGGGTAGTTTACCTGAAAAGAAAATCGTTTTTGCTTAACTGTCAAGACCGACCTGTTTTTGAAAAACTGAAAATTTTCTTAGAATTCTCTACCAACCAAGCAAGAATTTTAATTCTTATAATATTTTTATTTAAAACTAAAAATAAAATTTAATTCCCTCTTGTAAACTCAATCCGGAGACATACTGTTCCTATAAGTTTATTATAATAAATCAATTAATTAAAATATCTTTCATTTTTCTAACTGCATTCCGATCGCTGCACCCGTTTTTCAACACCTGGTAATCTAGGAGACTAATTGAGCTCGCTCGAGAACAAAGTTTCCGGGTACGAGATGTGGGGAGACGAAATATCCCGGGAACGAAATGTGGGGTACGAAATGTGGGGAACGAAATGTGGGGAACGAACTTTCCGCAAACCTCCTGAATAACCCATGTCTAATATGGTGAGAACTACATAGAACCTATGGTAATACACCACGATACAGTCCCTGAGAGCAGTTACTTAGACGAGGTTGAATGTGGAATTTCGTTTGTTTGCGATGACGGAGGACCTCTTTATTAGCGAGACAAGGGCAGCGCTCACGGCTTTGGTAAGTTAAGTCACCACTAACTCGCCAATATTCAAGGCCAACACGGTGTTTCAATTGCCATAACCCCCTCTTTGAAATGATTATGTCGAGCTCTAGAAGAAAATCACCCCACCAGGTGAGTAAGACAAAGAATCCGGAATCTCACACTGATCCAAAGTCAGGCTGCCTCACCAGTGTTGAATCCAGGGGGTGACCGGGAGGGAAATCCCGCCCCCCCCCCCTCCGGAAACATTACCACATCATATTGTTTTTTTTTAATTTATATAAGAATCGGTGAATTGCGAGGAAATAGGTAAAAATACCCCCCAGAAGTTTCATTTTCCCCGCCGGAGTAAACAGTCTGAATTCAACACTGTGCCTCATGAATTCTGAGGGAAGCAAGAATTCGATAACAATCGCACATCCAAAAATAAAAATAACAGATTTGAACTAAAAGTTTCCGCTTATAATATTAAATCCTGTCATCAGATGACCGATTACTTGAATTGGAAGACGATTTGAATAATATCAAGTGGGATTTATCTGAGGTAAGAAGGAAAGAAGAAGAACGCTATGTTCTGAGTAGCAGAATTATTTTCCATTACCAGGCACAAGAAGACTTAATTGTCGCTAGTGTGGGATTTCTGATAAATAAAAGAATAAAAAGTAATATCACAAAAATCTATTCAATATTAGATAGAGTGATATACCTCATATTAAGGTCAACCGATACGGCATTAAGGTTATTCAAGATTGTGTCCTAACAAGCACACATGAACCAGACGAACCACAAACACGGAATATTGCAATGGCTCTGAAAAAATGACGTTACACAGTTCGCCCTGACCATAGATGATTTTAATGCAAAAGATGATGACAATGAGTTGTGCATGAATACGGTACGAGATATGCAAGAGAAAACATCTCGGTGAACTATCTACACAAAAATAACCTATATAATATGAACAGCATCTAAAAAAAGAAACCACAAAACAAATGGACTTGGAGGAGTCCTAACGGTAGAGTAAAGGATGAAGTCAATTACATTGTAACAAACCGAAAACAAATCATCAAAAACGTGAAAGTGTTAAATCGTAACGTTATCTGCTTTCTACATTACTCGAGAATTTTAAAGAACTCGCTCCTAACATATCTCGTAATGTTAAAAGCTTGATAATGTTACTTGCATCGTAAATTACTATTACAACTGGCAGTGAACATTGATTAGACAGACCACATCTATCAATAGGCACAAAATATCATATATCTAAATTAGCTAAAAGCTCGCAAAAATATTGGACAGAGAAACCTTGAAAGCTGAAAGGGCACAACACGAACAAGAGATAAATAGAAGAGCAAGTAAACTGATAAAACTAGGAATTAAAAATATCAATGTAAACAATACTAACAGGAATTTAATTAATATAGGAAAAGGGTCAACAAGTAAAATTACCCGAAGTAGAAAAAACAGGATAAACTATCCATCGAAACCAAAGAGGTAACGAAAGATAGAAGAGTAATGAGAAATCAAGGAAAAGAAGCAACATTGGAATATAGAGAACTCAATAAACTGATAAGAAAAAGCGTTCGTAAAGGTAGATATAAGCATAACTAAAAATTAGCAAAAATGAACAAATAACTAAAGTGGTACAAGCAGATGGACGCGTAATAACAACTAGAGAAAGTTTGCCAAAATAAGCGGAAGAATTCTATCGTTCCTGATATAGATATCACAGAAGTCAGTAAAATACAATAAAAGGACAATACTGAACATTTGGTCTGAAAGCATGCGGGAAAGCACTAGCAGTGAAATAAAAATGGCACCAGGAGAAGACGGCATAATAAGCAAGCAAGTCAAACATGGAGGCTATAATATGCTAGAAATACTTAAAGCATTATTTAATTAATTTCTACAAACTAAAAGTGTGCCAGACGACTGGAATAACGCTATAATAATATTACTCCATAGGACGCATACTAACCTATTGAAGAGGCAGGATTCCGCAAGGGATTTAGAACCACTAATCATATGGCATACCATCAAGCTGCTGATTGAGAAGTGTAACAAGTATAATATTCCTCTGACACTGGCCTTCGTGGATTACGAGAAGGCCTTTGACTCCATTGAGATAAACGCAGTCTATCAAGCATTAGACGATAGTCGCATAAATAGTGGTTATTCCAATTTAATTATAGCGATATACGAGCAAGCTACATCAGCAGTAAAAATAGATGGTATTTCAGAAAAGTTTCCAATATGTAGAGGTGTGCGACAAGGGCATACATTGTCTCCCAAACTATTTACATTGGCTCTAGAAAACATTTTTGGACAATGTGGGAGTAAATAGAGACAGCAGAAAGTTAAATCACTTAAGATATGCGGATGATTGTAGTCTTAATAAGTACAAGAAACAAAAATTCTGCTAGAACAACTTGACAAACTATCAAGTACGTCGGGTTTTAAGTTTTAATTTGAGAACAAAAGATTTTCCAAACAAACTAAAATCTACGGGCCAGGGGTCGGTAGCTCAGTGGTAAGCATCCTGACTACTGATCTAAGGGTCGCGAGTTCGATTCCCGGTCCCGGTGAGGTTTTCAAAAATAAAAAATGCATATGCTACAGAATGCCATCATTCGGAAGTGATGTAAAGCCGTGGGTCCCGTGTTACTACGATGTGTAGCATGTAAAAGATCCCTTGCTAGGGTTGGAACTCCTTAGTCTCGGCAAAATTCTAAGTAGGACTTTGACCATATGACCAAAGCAGTCGGTGTCTAAGGCACCTGGTACTCTGCATGCCTAGACCTTGTCCATTAACAAACAAACAAACAAAATCTACGGTGGTTGATGCGTGCATGCTGCTGTTTTGATGTATGTAGCATAAACACATTCACCAAAAAATAGTGCACAAATTTGCTGTTTCATTAAGATCGATGGAACATAATATGCTGGGAATGTCTTTACGAGACTGAAAAAGACAAGTTCTTGGATACGAGAAAAGATAGATGTAACAGATGTAATTGGGAGAACAGCACGCAACTAGTTTAGGGGACAAATCTTTAATGAGAGGAGTAAAACTCCATTTTGCGTACTTGATAACCTAATATATTATTAAGCAAAATTACTTATCTGCTTCCCTTTCGAACACCTTTTCTGTAGAAGTGTAGACTATTGTCAAGTGGGCTGAAAAGTCATTGAAAATTGAGTGAAAAGTTGGAGGAAGTTGTTAAATATTTAGCAGGAAGAATGTCTTTAAGACATGTGGAAGAATCTTTACGCAGGAATGGCTACAGTCGATGGAACCTAAACCCATTAATTACGCCTGGATTCTCTTCATTTTCGGAGTAACCGACAGAATATGAAAGGTCCTAGATAAGAAAAACATCGGAGTCCACCATGGTACAATAAGAAAGGTCAAAAATTTATCCCTTCCAACACAGACTCGTTGCCCAGGCTGCAGACAGAATGCGTTTACCAGCTCCAATATACTTGTGGCAAATCTTATACCGGACAAACAGGAAGAAGCATCCAATGTAGAATAAAAGAACACCAGAACCACACACTACTTGGAAATACACAAAAATCAGCAACCGCAGAACACTTATTAGGACCAGGAAGCCACAAAACAAATTACGACTCCGTGAACGTACTAGTCAGGATTGAAAAATACTTCCCCCGTGTTATTCTGGAATCCCTAGAAATTATTAAAAATCCGAACAATTTCAATCGTAAAGACTGTTACTGCCTTAGTAACACATGGGAGGTAACTCTACAAAACCAATCAAACTATAAACAAGTTTCAAGTGAGCAACCAAGCGGAAAAAGGACAGCCCCAATAACCAGGAGCAGCAGGCACCCATTAGTCTTTAGGAAACATCTTAAGAAACTGATAGCATGAGCAGCGAAACGTCAAGTTTAAATCGAAGACCACTAGGAAGAAGCTACCGTTATGGGCAACGGCCGTGAAAGCCTGCATTGAACTACTAATAACCTGCTTTGAAACATTAAGATCACTGCTCACAATTCCTGTATTAAATATAATCCCCAAAATTATTTAGCTCAGAATACGTAGAAAGATATAGCAACGCAAGGAGAAGGAAAAAGTATCGAATACATTATAAGAAAGGACATGAACCTTTAAATATTCGTAACTATTGAGAAAATATTTGCAGCTTTATTATAGACAGATCAATACCGATAGCAGTTTCTGAAAATATTGAGATCTAGTTGCATCGGTTTATTCAATGTATAGATACTCAGATACTTGATTATATTAGATGTGTTTAATATATTCCATACGTTCGATGTATTCGATATGTGCCATAGTTGGTTATGTTTGATGTATTCAATAGTTGTATATATGAGATACTTCAAATTATTTACTGTCGCTCATTGCCTTTCTAATTCCCCCATTGCAATTGTTCATTGGATGTCCTCTTTTTTGTCGTTTTTATGGTTGTCACAGCATAGCTTCTTAAGGTAGTCCCTCGTAGGCCATTCGTTGAACGTGACTATACCATATCAATTGGCGACGTTGTATATCTTTTATACTCGTATCTTCTACACCCATCTGTTGTCGGATATCGGAATGTCCCAGACGATTGGAATGGGGAATATTCCATTTCTCTGGGACATTCCTGCGGATCTTCACATATCAACTATGTCTGTTGCTTCTAATCGTTGATGGTTACTTTCTGTAATTCGCAATGTTTCGAATTCATACAAATTACAGCTGTTTATCAATGTTTCATATATATTATATATTCTCCTTCTTCTTACTTGTTTATTCCATAAAATCCCATTATACATTCTATTGCCTTTCAGCTTAGTGTTACTCTAGACCGGATATACATATGTATATTTTTGATCATACTATATATAAAACAATATGATAACAGCCATACCACACTGAAAGCACAGTTTTACTAGATTACGATAGCTCAATTAATGTGTCCTAAAGAGCGCATGACAAGAACCACTCCATTCCAACACCGTGCGGGAGTATTGATAATGAGCTTCCATATTTTCTTTATGTTTTAATTTTATTGTGGTTTTAACAACCGTGTCCTCTTATACTTCTGCAATTTCTCCTTAAATAGTAATCGCTGGTGTAGCGTCACTAGTATCTAAATACTTTGATCATGTTTCGATCAATAGCTCTTGGTAGTGTTTCCTCCTCTTGTCTATTTATTTCTTCTTATTCTTTTTTATTTTCTTGCTTAGTATTTAGCCATACCATATACGAACAACTTTTCATTTCTTTTTATTAAGTATTCGATTTCTTCTGCCCACTAAACTTTATTGCCGATTTTTTTTGTATATTTGTTTCCGAGTGTTAGCTGCTTGGTGCACGCTCTTGATTATATATTCATAGTATTGTGTAAAAGATTAATTAAGGAAATTATCTAAAATTTGGGGCGCTGTTTTGCGGGTCGTAAATAGCTAACCCATCGCCCTAACCCCAGTCTGAAGGGTCAGGAACATTAATTTTGGGGTGCTCTTCTCCGAAATAGACTGTTAATTCATAACTAAGACGTCCATATTTCCTCTGGGGGTAGGTTCACCCACTTTCTTTTCTGTTGAATATAAAGTTCTCTTTCGCCATCGGAAGAAACCGTTACTGAAACTGTTACTCCTCATATAGAATAATTTAGTATAATAAAACGTATGGCAAAAACAAAATAGAGAGGTCTGCAAAGACTGATGCACCACATAGTTGCCTGTTATGACAGGCAAGGGATCCCTGGAAACATTCTACAACCGATTCCAATATGTATTATTATTATGTCATTTTCTTATTTTGTCATCAGTTGATGGTAACATTTTCTTTTCTAAAGAGCCAGTGCCAAGTTAGAAATGAAGTGCCATTGAGTGTTATGAAGGAAGTTTAGTTTCTTAGTCGCCAGTCACCTATTTTGTGGTTCCCGCTGGAACTATTATGTAGTTTATTACTGTGGAATTAAGTTCAGTAAAATACAACCGTTTGTGGAAAACAATAACATTCCTTTTATTACTTTAGAGCATAGGAACAAAATACAACATATACAAATTCGTTAATACTAATTTAAAGTACAAATACAAATTGTGAGTAGCCTGGTGTTCGATACTGAATTATTTATTAATAACAGACCTTGGAAACTAACCTTGGTCCTCGACTTTGCCCAAAATGGCACAAGTCGGAATATGCAGAAGAAGTGATATTAAGTCAAATGATATTACGCGAAGTGATTTTACGTGAAGTGATCTCGAAAACTAGGCCACTTGCGCTTATATAAGATGCACCTGAATGGAAGGGATATTCTCTATTCTTTTGAGTACAATAGGATTGTCTAGCTAAGCTCCCTTTGCTTTATTGTAGCACAAGAGGTTGAAATAACTTCCGTCGAAAAGAACTTTCCCTTTTCGAGCGTCTATTGTTAGTTGGGCTAAAGGGTATTTACGCAACTCTTCTCTTTTGTTGGACGATATCCCTGCGTTTACGACATAGCTCCGGCTGTGCTAGAAATTGCATCGTGACGTTTAGACAAGTTAGTTTTGATTGTTAAACTCGACGACACAAATCACATTTGACATTACAGATCTTTCTTACTGCACGCGTACAATTAATTCTTTCACTAGAACTGTCACATCGAGAATTTCACTTTTACTAGCTCGTTTAGTCACGCACTGTACAATTATATTTTAGTTTATGGCCTTCTCTTGCGCAAAAGACGTTTTCAGACCATCCATCAACGTTACGCTACAGAAGGATCGGACTATGTTACATGTTTTTAGAATAACTGATTTTTATATTTGTTGATGTTTTAACTTAAGTTGTTTCATATGTTATATGAAAGTGTTTAGTGTGATTCCTGTTGTTGATATAATGAATGGGATGGCGTGCTTTTTTTTTGTTTCCATATCCGTTCTATTTCAAGTGCTAGAGGTTTGTATTTTTCTATTTTTTCGTTATATTTGGATGTTATGTTTGTATCTAGCGGTATTGCTATGTCTATAATGTATGTTATCTGATTTTTTTGTCTTGAAACGTAATATCTGGTCTATTATGCGCTACTGTTTTATCTATATGTATAGTTATATCCCGGTATAGTTTGAAATCATGGTTTTCTAATATATTATTTGGTGTATATTTGTTTGCTATTGCTTGGTGAATAATTTTTCCTGCGGAGTTATGTCGTTCTATATATTCTGTTCCCGCTAGTAGTTTACAACCTTCTATTACATGTTCTACATATCAAATTCGAGGTTAGCAGGTTAGGTCTTCCGTCAGTTTTGACACAAAATGACTCATCTATGATTTAGTATGTTTGCTTCTTGAAGATCAGCTTCTCATAGTTGATTCAGTTTTTCGCCAGGTAATGTTTGTTTCCATCATAATTTCCTGTTTCATTTTTATCATTTCTACATGGTTTTGGGTCTCACTGCTTAGAGCTGTGTTTTGTGTTTGAAGGTTAGGTTGTGCCACTAGCGTGGTGGTGTTACGTTGTTGTGATGATGTGGGTGTAGCTTGTGTGTGTGTTACTTGTTGTTACAGGTGTTTTAGGGTCGCTAGTGGCATGTTATCTTCGTAACTGATTTGTTGATTCTGTTGTAATTCTTCAGCTACCTTTTCGTTTATCCGTTGTATCTCATGTGCTGTGAGTCTGTTATTCTTTGATCTATGCGTCATTGTTCAGTGATACCTTCAGCTAAATTTGGATAGTGTTGTATACAGAATTAGCGTAGATTAATTGGAGGTTGCTGCTTGTTCCGGCAAAACACGTCTAGTAGGATTTGTAGATTTCGTAGTATTTCGTGATCAGTTTGGTCGAGCTGCCTGTTCCTCGACCGTTACTTCGCTCGTCTGAGGTTAGTATATTATCTTTTTGCTCCATTTAAATATGGGTAGGTAGTGCATGTTTCAAATACTGCCAGCTTGCAGGGTGTTTGTTCAAAGCGCACCTCAACAGAGCCTACGGTACCATTACTCATTTTGTGGTAGTATTGTGGTGGAAAAATGTATACTCTCAATGGTCCTCTGGTCAATTGTAGAGTGCTCGGGTCTGTGGGGTCGCAACTCCCCAAATGTGCTATGTACAATTGCACATCCCTGCAGGGTAATTATTATTTAATATTTGATATGTTTGACTTATTATTACCCGATATATTGCGTATATTTCACACTTATGTTCGCTATATTGCATGTAGGTTCCATTTAATCGATTTAGTTGATACTTGTTATGTCTAATTATTTAAAACTCACTTACTAGTTTAAAAAATATAATTAATATGACGTTTTTACCTAAGAGCAATTGCTTGTATAAGAAACAACATAAAACCTAAACGTAGCCGTCACCGTATTTCGAATTTCTATGGAGAACATGCTCATCGTATGTCGGGTAGGTTTCGTACAGAAAAGTGCGCAGAAAATTATATTTTACGTGTTATGTTACCCCGTGTGGGGTTGTTAGTCCTCCATCGGGCGCCTCCCCGGGTGGCGGATAGGGGAATGCTCACCAGATATGGTGGGTACCGGGAAAATAAAATACCCGGGGCGGAACAAAACTAGCAGCAGCGTCTGACCCAGATTGGGCGGCTGCAAACGGCGCCTGCATCCAGAGGATCGGCCGATAAAGAACACTCGCACCACGGAAATGGACCCCAGATGAGTAGAGTAAAGAACTCAGAACCTCACACTGATATATCAGTCAGCCCCATGGATTCTGGGGGGGGGGGGGGGGGCAAAAATTCGAAATAGGTAAAAATTGCCTTTCCAAATAATCTATATATTGGAACATACAACATACAAACAATGAGATCTGAAGAAAAACGAGAAGAACTGCAAAATGAACTAAAAGCTATAAAATGGGATCTAGTCGGACTGTCCGAAACGCGACTACCCGGAGAAAAAGCCACTGAATTGAAAAGTGGCCATATACTATATAATAAAAATTCTGACACGAAAGACTACATAGGGGGTGTAGGTTTTATAGTAAACGAAAAGATCAAACATAGAGTAATCAAATACCAGTCCATATCGGATCGCGTCATATACATAGTAATCAGACTAAATATGCGCTATACACTTCAAATCATAAACGTCTACGCCCCAAGAAGTATAGCCGAAGGCGAGAAAATTATGTAATTCTATGAAGATGTAACAAAGGCGAAACGACAAGAAAAATCTCACTATCTGGTCGTTACTGGGGATTTTAATGCAAAAATAGGAGAGAAAACCGAAAATGATACGGAATTTATAGGTAACTACGGTCTAGGTATAAGAAATGACAGAGGAGATACGCTTTCCAATTTTCCTCAAACCGAACGGTTGTACTGCCTTAACACATTCTTCAAAAAACCACCTCAGAGAAAGTGGACGTGGAGAAATCCCGATAGTAAAACAAAGAACGAAATAGACTTCATTCTATACGGGGACCGAAAAATATGTAGAGACGTTTCAGTCTTGAACAGGTTCGATACTGGGAGCGACCACAGGATGGTCCCAGCACCGATAAGTATCAAAGTTAAGCACGAGAGAAATAAATTAGTAAGACAACAACGTTTCCCCACTAGCGCAGAAATAATGAAGAAACAAGATGAATATGAACAAAAATTGTCAGCGAGGCTTGATACAACTATACTATCCAACAAGAACATTAACCAAATAAACGACAGAATTACAACTACTATTCAAGTAACGACAAAGAAATTGTGCTCAAGAAAAACGAATCAAACAGACCAAAAAATCAAAAATGCCACCGTACAACTCATAGAAAGAAGAAGAAAATTGGAAAAGGGGACAGACGAATACAAAACAATAAACAAAGAAGTAAAGAAAGCATTACGAAAAGATAGAGAGAGAGAGAGAGAGCATAGAACTAAAACCATTTTGACAACTATTGAAGATAACGCCAACATGAAAAGATTAAAATCTAAAATATCAAAGGGACGGCAGAAGATGACTAAAATAAAGAACAAAAAGCGAATAGACGTGACAAAATCGGAAGACATCGTCAGAGCAATTGAAAACTTTTACACCGAGTTATATGCATCACATACACCTCATGTGGAACCACAAACACAAAGAAACATACTAAATGTGGGCTCTGAAGAGATTTCAGAAATATCCACCGATGAGATTAGACTAGCTCTGAAGCAAATGAAGAAAAATAGATGCCCCGGAGAAGATCACATAACAAAAGAGATGATAAAACTTGGAGGAACTACTCTTGAACGTTCAATACAAATTTTATTAAATAAATGCCCATGGAAAGGTAGAATACCTAACAAATGGTACAACTCAGAAACAATACTCCTGTTCAAAAAAGGTGCGATTACTAATATCGAGAACTACCGTCCGATTAGTTTATTGTCACAACTATATAAACTCTTGACGAGAATTATTACCAACCGCCTGGAAAACAAATTCGATTACTATCAACCGGTCGAACAGGCGGGCTTGCGCAAGGGGTATAGCACGACCATCTGCAGACTCTACGAACTGTTATAGAGAAGACGACTGAGTATAATGTGCCCATACATTTGGCCTTCATAGGCTTCTACAAGGCGTTCGATTCCATAAGTACATCTTACATCTTGGAGTCGATGAATAATGCCAGAATCGACAGTAGATATACAACTATAATAAAGGATATCTACGAAAATGCAACAATGCACGTAAAAATAAATGAAGACCTTAAAACTGAGAAAATAGACATCAGGAAAGGGGCACGACAGGGGGATGTTATCTCTCCAAAACTTTTCACATTGGCTCTAGAGGATGTCTTCAAGAAACTTCAATGGCAATCGAAAGGTTTAAAAATTGATGGTTCCTTTCTCAGTCACTTACGCTTTGCTGATGATGTGGTGTTTATTTCTGAAGACCATGATGAACTAAATATTATGATGCAAGAACTCAAACAGGCAGCAGAAAAATCGGGCTTGAAGATGAATCTTGCTAAAACTAAAACTATGAGTCAACAGAATTATACAAATTACACTACACAAGCACACGTTAGAGAATGTCACGCAATACATATACCTAGGACACGCCATCAGACTAGGAAAAGAAAACCAAGGTACTGAAGTTACAAGAAGAATATCACTGGCATGGGCCGCATTTGGCAAATTGTCGTATATCTTAAGAAATCCAGATGTTCCGATCAATCATATACGTAAAGTTTACGATATTTGCATACTACCAGTGGCTACATATGATATGGAAACAGTGGCTCTTACAGTACGGAACGCAAATAGATTAAGAGTTACACAGAGAGCCATGGAGCGTGCTATGCTTGGGATATCATTAAGAGATAAGATCCGCAATGAAGAGATTCGACATAGGACAAAAATAACGGACATCATAGAACGCATAGCAACCCTTAAATGGAAGTGGGCCGGACACATTGCCAGACAAGTCGATGAAAGATGGACAACGAAGACACTATTATGGCGCCCACGTGAAACTAAGCGAAACAGAGGTCGACCTCAGAAACGATGGGTAGATGACATTCAGAAGATAGCGGGTAGGAACTGGACAAAGAAAGCCAGTAACCGACACAGATGGAGGGAAATGGGCGAGGCCTACATCCAGGAGTGGATGGCGGAAGGCTAAAGAAGAAGAAGAAGAAGAAAAAGTTACACATTTAATAGTTTGTGCATTTAAATAGAGTACAACAAGAGTGCTAATGAATGCTACTGCTTCTTTTTCTTCTTAAACACTCCATAGATTGGGCCATAAGAGCTGTTCCTGCTCATTCATTACCTACCATCTTTTCTGGGTCTATTGCAATGAAACAAAAGTACCCTCTTATGGATAGGTAATAGCCCTTTTTGTATTATAACATCGAAAGTGTAGAATAGTTATTAGAAAAGCAAAAATTGTTTTTTAATAAAGTAAATTGAGTGTATTTAATTAAAGATTACTAATTCAGGCCCCTTTCAGTCGTCACATACAGTGAGATATCCAGATACAGAAAATACACACATTCAAATGAAGCTTTTCACACTGCATCGTGTGACGCATACAGTATCGTGATACAGAATTTCGATATCCGTCTGATTCCGCCGCCTGCGATAAATCTGTATCTTGACACGCATTTTTTTGCAAGCCAGAACACACGATATCATATCATATTTGTATTAAATCGAATGAGTGTCAAACAGTGCGTTTGCTAATATAGGTATAGTACCAGTGGCGTATTAAGGCAGGAGCCAGAAAAGCCCAGGCTTCTGGCTCAAAATTTCAGGGTCGCCAAAATGGAATGATCTACAAAAAATAGTTTTACCTTTGCCATAAACTGTTAATTCTCGGGTAAGTACCTACTAGAGATTTCAACCTAAAATGATAACTAATAGTAAATAAGTAAAATTTGGTGGCAACATTTTAAGGGGCTTCTCTCAACGACCATGGTTAATACGCCACTGGTATGTGTGATCATGGCCGGTACCATGTCTGAGTTCAAAAAGTGTATCAGTTCAGTAAAGCTCAATTCCTGTCTTTGGGATACAGCACACCAGACTATTTTGACAGAAACAGAAAAACAGCAATGCCTAGGTCCATAACTGCATTACACTGTGCACAACGTAAATTTGACTTTATCAGCAATTTTTGAATACCCTTATCAGTAAACATTTTGGGGCAATTAGGAAAAGTACAAAAAATAACATCCTATTTATTAAATATATGTACGTCACTAATCAGAAAAATTCTCGACACATTTCCAAAGTTTATCTAACCTTTCACTATTTTTGTTTTTCTTCGATAGAAAAGAGGGAAATTTTTAAAATGAATGTATCGGGTTTGCAAATTCACACAGTTAGGGAAAATAATCTACGACCTAAATTTTCAACTTTTCTGTTTTCTATTTTTAGGACCGTTGCAACTGCCGGGTAGTTCGGATGCATCGCGACAGTACGTAATATATGATGCGACAGAAACTAATCGGTGCGAATTTACTGTCTGGGACATTTGGACTTTCGCTTGTATCGCCCCAGTGTTATCACGAGACTTACAAGGCCTTAATCTTCCGGTTAGTCACACGTGCTCTGTTTAAGATGGTTAGTTCTTGGAAGCGAAACGTACTCAATGAACCGCATATGTGTAAAAGATAACGATTGTTTTGCACGAAATACGGAGTAGCACACATGATTCAAATGTATTTCCACGACGATGTGGAATGTTTTCTGGTCCCTGTTTTGGTAGGAAGTGTGACAAAGCAGAGCAAATAAAGTAGAGACAGTTATCTGGCACGTCGCGACTTTTGACTATAATCACAATTTAAGTTTTCGGCATGGTCTGTCTTCATTAAATCCAATTAAAACATTGATAGCAACCATGGACTGCTCCAACATAAAATACGTAATAATACGTAACCCCAACTTTTTTGTACTTAACTAAAATTGTTATGACTATAAACTATAACCATTAAAATTAAAACATGTGCACAAGTTTCTAGCACCTATTGCACCAATGTAAGTACAATATGAAATACCAGGCTTAGCGAAGTATAATCTGATGTCGAGGTAATATCTTACGCATTTTTGCACTATCTTTGAAATAATGAAGAAATAAATCACAGTTCAGTGCGTGTGTAGCGAATCATCGGAACATCTACATATTTGCAGAAAGTTTGCAGCAAATTTTCAGAAAATCTGTGGAAAATTTTTAGCAAGCTTTGGGGAGATTTTTAATAAGGTTGCAGCAAATTTTTAGCAGGAAACTTGCAAGAAAGCCGAGGTTTTCTCTACTTTTGCAGAAAATTTGCAATAACTAATTAACACTGAAGCTTTATTTTTTCCTTTTCAGTTTAAATTATTTGACCAGAGTAGAGAGCAAGATATATTGTCACATTAATAACTCTACAGTGTTTCTGTAAATTTGTTTATACACAAGAACGGATACGTGCTAAACTTCTTATCTAAATAACGTTAAACTCTTGCTGTCTGCCAATAATTCTCTAATTTCGTGATTGAGCCGGATGCTGATAGCTTTAATTAATTTGGAATATTGTAATATCAAATTAATAGCAATTAGAGAATATGACGGACTCTGAGACGGCTTTGAAACGCGTCAGTCATATTTGTTTCTTGGATTCGATTACCATACAAATATTTAAATGCTTTTGAATAAAACTTTTGCAATTTTAAATATTTTAATTTGGAAAATATATATGTGAATAGTTTGATACTTTGCTTATTAAAAAAATGTATCAAAGTATACAATGCTAGCAAGTACAATAATTATTGCGAATATTAATGAATGCATTCAGTTACCTTCGCCTTATACCTTTAGCTTTGTGTTGCAGCGAAAAATTTTTGTTAACCCCAACTTGTTTTTTCTTCAATGTTTCAATGTTTTATTTGATTAAGTATCACTATCAAGTCGGTTTTGTTCTTGTAAAAATACTTTATTAAGAAATTATTACCATCATTCCTGTCAAAAACCAACTTTTTATCAAAGATCAATAAAATAATCTATTTGAAAATTCAGTATAAATCCATCTACTATATGAAATAATTTCATTAATTTCAAAAAGTGATTAAAATATAAAAAAGTACGATAACTAAATCTAGAATTTATCTGTCTACCCAGGGAAACTAAAATTTGTTTTAGCGTTTACTTCTTCCGAAAGCTGTTCTATCTGTAGCATTTCATTAATAAAATCACGCAGACAACAGGAGTTGAACTCATGACCGTCTGATCATTATTACTGCTATTTTTAAACCTAAAGTCATCGAAGCCTGATTTGAACACACAATTAAAATATTAAAAAAACGTTACGTCTTTTTATCAATTTTTAATAATAAATTTTGTCTTGACAAAAACGTATTTGGTTTCACGTAGTTAAACATATTAACCTAGCTGATATCATCTCTATGTTTGTAAGGTGGGATAAGTTTCTGGTAAATACGTAAACCCATCAGGGTAAACATAAATAAGCCAGTAATTGATTTTCAACCTTGCAAATGCATAACCTCTTACGATGTTTGCAAAGGCAAAAGTTTAATTAAAACTATTAACGTTCAACGAAATTGAAGAAAATTTTGTATAATATCAATATGTGGAAAGGTTAACGAGAAGTGGATTCCTTTTATTTTAGACTCAATGTTATGAGAATGATAATTCGTAGTTCTCATTCGTGAATTATTACAAAGTGAAGGAGTCGTTAATACTTTATTTATTATATTACACAAGGTGTTCCAGAAATGGTTACACTTGTGAGTGAGTGAGTGCACAAATTGTGGCATTTTTGCTAATTTTACAGATGTAAACAGATTGCAAACTAACCAAAAACATAATAGGACTACAATAAAAATTTCCTAAACATTTGCTGTAAGTTGGCTTAAAAGAATTTACAAACTTGCTGAAATGTTTGTTACTAGGATTACAAAAATGCTAACATTTTATTGAAACATGCTAAAAAATGTACTGTAAGCATCCAAACAAATGTTTGAAAAATATATTACTGTCTTGTTAAAAATTCGCATGAAACTTATTGAATATTTTCTAAAAACTTGACTCTGCGTTGGTAAAAAATTATAGAAATTAGTTCAAATTTTCTGCAAATGTATTTGAAATTCGCTGCAATTTTAGTGAAAAATTTCTTATAAAATTACTGCAGATGTTACTATCATATTTTCTAAAAGTTTCCTGTAAAATCGCATAATAACAAGTTATCATCTGGGATGTGCTATAAATTTAATGCAAACTTAATAAAAACTTTACTCAGACTTTGATAATAATTCCCTGTAAATTTGTTAAAGGTTGTTCAAAACTTTTTTGAAAATTTACTGAAAATTCTTTGTAAATTTGGTGAATATTTCTGCTAGCTTCAGATGATGCGTTGCAGCTTACTATTAAGTTGCTGCAAACTATATCAAAATTTGTTCAATTTTCTATTGAAAAATTGGTTTAAACTTTAGAACTAAAAACATGGATTTTATAGAAATTTACTAAACATTTATTACAAACTAGTTTAAAAGATATGACGAATACAAACTTCCTGAAATTCAGAAATTCCACTAGCAACTTGCCAAAAATTTTCTGTAGAAATGCAGTCAGAGCCGTAACTAAGCAAAATGTTACTGTAGGCAAGCTAACATTTTTGCGCCCCTCAGTACACTAAGGATAGAGGTGACATAAAATACTTATTTTAATGACTTCAGCATATATGGTGTATATTGAAAACAAATAGGTAGATATTCAAAACTAAATCCAACAATTTTAATTTAAAAGTTTCAAAGCTAAACAACTAACTGTTAGAATAATATATGCTAAGGTTAAAATATTTCGTAGTTTGTAAATGTACATTATTTTTAAGTTTTGGTTACTATGCTTACCATTTCTAGAAAATTTTTAACCCTAAAATATAATGCAATCGTGGCAAATAGAACCAAAGTGGAGGTGCAACTAATGTACCGTGTCGAAGCATGTGTGCTGGTCAGAGATAAAATTCCAATCGGGGCAGAATTTTTGGAGTTCTTGCACTGGCGCGACGTATGTTTGTCAAAGCGTTCTATTTTTCGGAGTTGTTGGCGTATGCGATTATTCGAAGCAATAATTTATTATAATAGGATGAGTTGCAACATTGCGGTGCTATTGGTATTCTTAGTTAATGCGTCAGATGATAGCTACTGTAGAATGCACGTGTTAGTTGCTTTCATAATGTTGGTAGCTTTTTTTGGAAACTAAAGGAAACTATAGATGCCAGAGGTTCTTACTCGTGATGGTTGATTACATGATAATTAAGGAGAGTGCAGATATGTTATTCCGGCTAGGGATCCCGCGAAAACATGTTGCTCCACCTATTAGGTCTGCAGCGGGTAGCAGCCGAGCGGATTTATCGATTTAAAGTAAGTGCTGTAATGTGAAAGATCAGTACACATCGGACACTTACTAGTTCTATACGGGTTACAACAATAGTTGAAGTTGAAGGTGCTAGGGGGACGGCTACCCGCAGTCAGTACAATTATTGTTTCATCATTTTAATATAACACAAAAACGCGTCTAACACAAAATAAAATATAAGTAAAATTATGTAGAAAGACAAAAATATAAAACAATAATTCTAATAACGGGAGTACATATTATATTATGAATACAATAAAACATATATTTATTATTTCCTTATAGATGTTATAGATAAGAAGCTAGAAAGAAGGAAAATAATTGCGAAACAAACAAAAAAATTAACTGCAGAAGAAATAAAAGAAAACCGTGAAACATTTCAAGACATGATTAATAAAAATTTAAATTTAAACACGATTGAACAAGAAGACTATAACATTATAGAAAAGACAAACAAGAAAATAACAACAGCAATCGGCATGGCAGCAGAAGAACTACGAAAAAGACTACCGAAAACAACCCATAAAAGAAATGTTAACAACAAAATAAGCCTATTAATGGAAAAACGAAGAATATTAGCGAGAGAAAATAAAAGAACAACAGCCGAATTTAAGGAAATTAACAAAGAAATAAGAAGAGGCATAAGAAAAAAAAAGTTACAAGAGCAAGAAAAGCAAATAAACGAAGTAATAGAAAAAAATAAAGGAATGAAAAGCCTCAAACAAGAAACAGGAAGAAAACAAACATATGCGCTACGTAATAAACATGGTGTTGTTATACATGACAGGGACGAAATACTAAAAATAGTAGAAGAATTCTACACGGAATTGTATAAATCTAAAGTAAAACCCCATCAAGAGAAAAAAAATGAAGGAAAAATAAAAATACAAAATGTGGGATCAGAAGACCAACCGGACATAACTATAGACGAAGTCCAGGAAGCTCTGAAACACATGAAATCTAATAAGGCCACAGGTGACGACAATATAACAGCAGATATGATAAGAGAAGGAGGGAAAAATCTGCTGATGAAAACAACAATGCTACTTAACATTTGCTTGAAAAATGCCGAAATACCAAAATCATGGAAGAATGCCAATGTGATATTAATATATAAAAAAGGAGAGAATACAAATCTTGAGAACTATCGACCAATCAGTCTGCTGTCTCATATATATAAATTGTTGACAAAAATAATTACTACGAGACTGACGAGAAAACTTGACGAATACCAACCCCACGAACAGGCTGGCTTCAGGAAGAACTACAGCACCAGGGACCACCTATTAACAATTAAAATATTAATAGAAAAATCTAATGAATACGGATTCCCGTTGTATATGGCATTTATAGACTACCTAAAGGCATTTGACAGCATTGAACACTGGGCTGTCTATAAGGCACTGCAAAATAGCAGAATTGATCAAAGATATATAGAGATCATAAAGCAACTGAACGAAGAAGTAACAGCAACGTATATTTTACATGAAAAAACAAAACCTGTCCCACTCAGAAGAGGAGTGAGACAGGGTGATACACTCTCGCCAAAGCTTTTTACACTAGCCATGGAAGACGTATTCAAGAACATGAACTGGACCGAAAAAGGCATAAATATCAATGGAGAACGACTGACTAACTTAAGATATGCAGATGACACCGTCCTACTGGCAGACAACATAGAAGACCTAAAAAACATGATAGAAGACCTGAACAGAGAGTCACTAAAAGTAGGATTGGAAATGAACCTAGCTAAAACCAAAATAATGTATCCAGGTCCAGAGATTGGGATACAAGTGGAAGGAATCAACATCGAAAGAGTAAAAGAATATATATACCTGGGACAGAGAATTGAATTAAGCAGAAACAACGAAAAAGAAGACATTAAGAGGAGAATTAGAATGGCATGGGTGGCATTCGGAAAGTTATCGTTTATCTTAAGAAACAACAAAATCGCGCAACACCTAAAAACGAAAGTGTTCGAACAGTGTGTTTTGCCGGCAATGACGTATGGAACAGAAAATTGGACATCGACAAAACACAACATAGAAAAGATGAAAATAGCTCAAAGAGCAATGGAAAGGGCCATGCTAAACATCACGAGAAAAGACAGAATAAGAAACGAAAAAATAAGGTCGATAACGAAGATAACTGATGTAGGCATCAAGATAGCACAACTAAAATGGAATTACGCCGGACATGTGGCTAGACTTGAGAAAAACAGATGGAACCGCAAGATTATAGAATGGAGACCATATCAACATAAAAGAGGTAGAGGAAGACCACCTATGCGCTGGTACGATGATCTCAAGAAAACGAGTGGACTAAAGTGGATTCAAGTAGCACAGGACCGTGAACGCTGGAAGGAATTAAGGAAGGCCTATGTCCAAAAATGGATTTAAACAGGCTATGAAGAAGAAGAGAAGATATATAAACTACCTGCAGTCTGCGGCGCATGCCGAATTTAAAGTTTCGCGCGTTAGTGATAGGTGCGCGCAGATCTTCCTGCCACGAATACCACCCGAACTAGCATCGGAGGCGAAGACGGAAAATCGATTTGTAAGGATGTAGTTAAACGTAGCGTTTGGGCGCATTCAGCAAGCCAGTAATAAACCTTCTTTATTATTAGATGAAATATTCTTCTGCTCGTAGTTTTAAAAAACACAACCAATCGGCATAATACGTAACTGTTTTTTGCGATAATATCCCTATTAAAAGTAATAAAAAGTTTGTTTACAAAACTGAAAAATAGTAAACTGTTGAATAAAGCCTTGGCACTTTTACCGGTTTAACATGGTATGATGGGTGTTCGACCTGCGTGTCTGCCTGTCTGCGTCTCTCACGTTTTTATTGTTACCGGTCGGGCGCAGTTTGTTCGCATTACAAATCAGATTCCCTCTAAGAACACGGGTTCGAATCCCACCGAAAGGGAATTTTTCCTTTCTTTGTGAATTAATGTAATTCGCATTACTAAGTGTTTTCCTTTACTATTTCAGTTTTATTAGAAACACAAACAACATAATGGGAATTCGAATAAAAAACATAAAACGCAATTCTAACTAATAAGTTCACACGATTATGCTTAGTATCATATGAACGCAAAACATAAATAATAATAATACTTGAAGATACTTTTCCTACCTGTCACCTAACCTTAAAAGTTTAATTTATTGGTATTTATTTTAGCTACTTTCTTCCTTTTTTCGTTACAAATTTTTAAATATATTGTTCAAATGAGGTAATTTGTAAGAAGTCTCTCTATTGCTATTAAGCTTGTGTGAGACACTCTGTCTTAACATATAATTGACTTTAGAAACTTGTAATTTGTTGTAATTTAGAAAATGTTCGTTAGCATGAGACGTAAGTAATGCGGTGTCGACCAGCTTGGGAGCAATTCCCATGATTATAATTAGCATTATTTAGGGTAAAATCCTTAATATTACAAATTAATTTGCCTGTAAAAGTGACCACACCTTGATTTGTTTCTGTTTCATTAGTATGAAAGAAATATTTTTTCCCACTGTCATTTTGGCGCCCCTGGTCGCTTGCGCCTGTAGGCGGGGGCCTACTCTGCCTATACCTAGTTACGGCCCTAGAAATGCTTGCATTTTTGTTAAAAAGATACTGACAGTATACCAGAACTTTAACCAAAGTTTACTAAACAGTTGCTGGAAATTAGGTTACAAATGTTACAAACATGTCTAAAGTTGACTAGAAATTCGTCAAAATGGGTTGCAAAGATGCTACCATTTTTATAAGCTTACTGAAAATGTTTTAGGCACTCGCTGAAAATTTTCTGAAATTTTGATACAAGCTTACTAATTATTTAAAAATTACTTGAATTTTACTTATAGCTTTGCTGTCAAGTGGCTAAACTACTTCTATTTTGCTAAAAAGATTTGTTTATAGCAGTAGTAGTGTTATGTTAACAAGTTATCGGAAATATGTCATACATTTACCGGAAAATTGTTAAAAAATTGTAGATACATATTTGCTAATAATTGTTTGCAAACTATAATTTTAGTTTTCAAAACTAGGCACCAAAAACTGAAATTTTGAAAACTAAAATTTTAGGTAAGTTTGATGAAACTGTCAGTTTTTTGAATTGGTATGTAATAACAATAATAATCTTCGATTTAAACGTTGAATTAAAAAAAAATATTGGTAAATAGTTTATTTTAAAATGCATCTTCAGCTGTTAATATTTCAGAGGAATGGTTGTAAAGATTTTTTTTGTGATTTTTCCCGTACTCCGCTAGTAGTCCCCTACAACCCCTCCAGAAGAAAAGTGTCATTTTTGAATCACCCTGTAGTTTATAAATAATTCAAGAATTTATCGAAGTATTCTTTGTTGTGTACTTATGGACAAACATGTCTTAAATTCCTGCACATACTCGAGTCCGTAAAAATATTGATCAGATTTGTCGCTATTTATCAACAATTTCTGAAAACACTCCACATTCTCAAACCTGGAAATGTGTTACTGTAACTCCAAGTCAAACTGCGTACTTGTAAATAATACAAAACGGAAACGAAATCAGATCATCGCGATAAATATTTTGTTCGGCGCGGTTCTCGAGCAAGTGTAAAGTCAACAAGGCGTTGGGGCGCGTACTCTTATCAATGACGAATTCTTCTATTTGCTCTTGATAAAAAGTAACCTATTTTGGCTCCAGCATGTGTGAAATGCACATGGAGGAGATTAATTTTTAAGTGCGCATCAGAATGTTTACATCGCGAGTGTTTTGACACGGAAACACGTGTTGCTCCTGCACTACAAAGGATTGCTCACAAGGACGAATGCGCTTTTCGAATTGAGGAATGTGACCATGCATAGGAGGATGTACCGTTAAGTTTGCAGAAGTGGGCCTCCCAGGTGGTGATGTGAAATTACCGGTAACTTAATAATTATTAATGTTAAGGGTACTATAACCCATACCTATACGAAACGAAAAACATCAAAGTAACTTATTAAAATTTAGAACAGTTCATTCATACGAGCAGCAAAAGTATCAATAAAAAACAATTATGAGTTTATAACAATAAGTGAGGTAATATTTTATAATTTTGATGTGAATTCAGACAAACTGCCAGTATCTGAAGTACCGCTGTCTTCATTTTCCTTTTCTACATTGGAAGGACTAGATACTCGGTGTTATTGAGGGGAATAATATTGCAACAAACCGATACCTTTACGTATTATTAATATTATATTATCGGAAATAATCCTGTGGAAATAGTACCAAACATAATTTTGGGCCATTTATGTAACATTAATTAAATTATGAGTAATATTAAGTAAAAAATCTGGTGTGATACACTCACACAACTTCCTTTTACAGTGATCTTATAATTAGTCAAAAATTTCATTTTTAATTTTTAACCATTTGTTAAAAATTTTCGAAAATTACAAATTCTACAAAAACGGTACAAAATAGAGTGTTCCTTGAAGAGACAAATTTTCTCTAGAATTTTAAGGTAAATTCAAAAATGTAATAATATACCGGGTGTTTTATTTAAAATAGGAGTTAATAAAAAAAATAGAAAAAGAAACAAAAGAAACCCACTTTAGAAGTATTCAACTGGAAAATCACCTATCTCACATCAATACACATTAAAAATGTAAGAAAAATGTAAAGTTTAAAAAAAATCGTTAGAGCCGTTTTTGAAAAAATCGAAAAAAACTGAAAAATCACAAGAGTAAACACCTACTTCCGGTTATGCGATTTTCTTCAAAAGCTTGCTGTCTCATCTACATAGTACACAAAACTTATATATGAAGTTTCAACGCCATACCTCTTTTCGTTTTTGAGATATTCTGTTCACAGACAGACAGACAGACAGACACACACACACACACACAGACAGACAGACAGACCAATGAAAAAAAATATGTTTTTTGGGATCAGGGGACTCTAAAACGTGAAGATCTGTTGAAAACTCAATTTCGAATTTTTGGGGTGAATCCAATACTTCCTTTACTGTAAAAGGAAGTAAAAACGACTTCCGGGATTGGACCGTGTCATTATTGAGGACGAAGAACTCAACGTTTCGCCCACTTTCGTAAGGGACTTCATCAGGAGGAAAAAGCAAAAAGAGCACGGTAACTCAAGGTGTTAACCACGCCAGAGGCGGAACTCTTTTGCAAGGGAAGGGAAGAAGAGCACGGTAACTCAACGTGTAAACCAGTTCAGAGGCGAAACTCGACTAACGATCGGAAGAAGAAAGCCGAGAATTTATAGGCAAGCGCTGTCGCAGTTCAGCAAATGCCGTCGCGGTTCAGTGGCGGTGGGTGGGGCTTAGGAATTAGCACTTTCCATATAGAAGGAAGGGGAAAGTCTTCGTTCCGATTGATATTGTTAGGGTGTTTGTAAATCTCAATGGCTTCGCGAATCTTTCTGCTAAAGAAGAATGGGGATTTGCAGATGAAGGAAGTTTCGTCAGAAAGGATCTTATGGCCAGTATCACGCTGGTGTTTGGCGATGGCTGATGATGAAACGAGGCCTGACTTGAGACAGCACTGGTGCTCAGAGATGCGTGTTTTTACTGAACGGCCTGTTTCACTAATGTATACAGCATTACAAGAGCAAGGGACTCTATAAACACCTTTAGAGGACATTGTTTAATTTATCTTTAAGTGAAGGAAGAATCTGCGAGATTTTGCTAGGGGGTTTGAATACTGTTTTGATGTTTTATTTTCGAAGAAACTTTCCAACGCGATCGGTGACTTGGTGTATATAGGGAAGAAAGACTATTGCTGCAGGAGGATCGGTTTTTGGAGGTTTGGGTGGCCGTGAATGAAGATGGCGATTGATGGCAGACTGTATATTCCTAGCACGGTAACCATTATTCCTAAGAGCTTTCCGAATGTGGTTTAATTCAGAGTGGTCATTATCGTTGAGTTCTTCGACCTCAATAATGACACGGTCCAATCCCGGAAGTCGTTTTTTACTTAATGGCAATGGCCGTGAAATCCTTTGAAATCATCTATCAGTAATATTACCTGCGTAATATTACGACTTACATCTCTACTACAAGTTTGTTTCTATCTTTAACATCGAATTTACCCCTTCTGGAGGTAGCAACCCGCGTTTTATGGTAGAAGAAAACGGGCAATTATTCTGTATTGTCTTCTATATCTTATCCAACTTCTAGCCATTTGTGTTACTACTGGAAGAATCACATCATAAAACATAAAGTAAGGGATATACTTTAACTTATTATAACTTTTTAACAAATCAAGCTAACAAAAAGTAAACGAAATCTAATTGCTTAAGGAAGGAATGGGATTTTATTGTATCTATGGAAAACAAAAGCGTTGTCATGACAATTGTTGACACGAGTGTCAAAACAAAATCATTCAATTTGGAGTTTATTTTCAAATTAAAACTCAAGTAAACATAAAGTTCTAACGACTCAAACTGTAATAGCATGGATCTACAAACAAGAATTGGTTTAGTTCAGTGTTATTATGAATGCGGCAGAAATTACACCGCTGAATTACGAAGATTTCGCACGAGAATGGGTTTGAGTAGTGCTTCGGTTCCACGAGACTGGACTCGGTCTCGTCTCGGTCTCGTCTCGAAATTCGAGACTTGAGAGAACGAGACTTGTTAAAATTTTCGAGACCGAGACCGAGACTTGAGCGGTCTCGGTCTCGATCTCGTCGAGAGTCTCGATTTTTTTTAACATTTTATTCTTAAAAATATTTCTTATTCTAAGTTATACGGAAAAAGGCAGTTATGTGTACTGTTTGCATACCGAGGGCAAGTATTCGCAGGCGCGAGAAATACATTAAAAATGCTGCACTGACTTGATTTAAAAATCGAATTGGGGGAAGTACCGACTAATGAATCACCTCATTCGCACACAACATGTTCTATTTTAAGATTTACGATTAGTAGAACGTCATCTACATCGGTATACGAAGCAAGGTCGAATGTTGTAACATCAAATTTTACTTTGCATATTAAAATTTGTTAAGACTCTCGTCGATACCGAGACCGAGACCGAGACCTACAAATTTTTTCGAAACCGAGACCGAGACTGAGACTTGGCATTTGAACCGAGATCGAGATCGAGACCACTATAGGTCACGACTCGTCGAGACCGAGACTACCCCAGTCTCGGTCTCGTCTCGACGAGACGAAGCACTAAACTAGGTTTGAGAGCGGGACCCTGTCAAATGAAAGCGTACCGCAATTTCATACAAAAATTTGAAAGAACAGGTTCGGTAATTGACCTTCCGAGATCAGAAAGACCAAGGATTAGTGATGTCCAAGTTGCAGAGGTTCTTCATGAAAATCAGGACATATCCAGAGGTAATCCACTAGCAATCAGCAGTGCAAATGCGATATCCAAGCGATTGCAAATGCCGTACACCACGGTTTGGAAAATTTGCGGTAACTGGGTTTGGGAATACAAAATCCCATTATTTAAACAATTAAATATCGTTTAGTTTTTGTTATTAACTTAATTTGTTAAAAAGTTGTAATAAGTTAAAATATATCCCTTACTTTATGATAACCTTATATTACGCGCATGAAGTTTGTAGAATATGGCGCCAACGGTTCTAAAATCATGTAAAATGTAAAATAGTTTAATCTAGTATGGCTATGGAATAGTTCCAAATTAATGAATGCAACTATAAGTCACTTCAAAGTCAAATGTCAAGTTTGACATTTAAGTATAAAGTAGTTACATTCATGAATTGGGAACTATTCTGTAGCCATACTAGATGAATATAATTTTTGACCATACTCTGTTTTATACAAGTTTAAGTAAAATATCGAATTTGTATTCGTGTTATCTGTTGTTTAGTTGCTAATAGCTATGTCAATATGGGCAAAACTACAAAAAAATTAAAGTATTTTTATGCACAAACTTCCTTCGCAAGCGAAAGTTTAGTATAAGGAGAAGAAAAGTAACAGAGGAGCAGTCATAACGAAATCAGAAAATTCTGTAGAGGGTCAGACGCAAGGTATCTTAAGATTTAGCTGAATTATATTTAGACGGAAGTTTTTCACTTGGAAACCAAATCAAAATAAACCGGCGACTAATAAGCAATTTTAGTATCACAGTGTGCCGGAATGATACTAGAACACCTAATCGCCGATGGAAGTTATTAAGTGACCGCGTTATCATATACCGTGGCAATACCGTAAATTCGCAAAATAGACCAGACGACACGCCAAATCCCAACAAAGAACGCCTGGATAAGCTAAGGCGATACGTCCTACAATGCATTGTTGGTAATAAACGGTCAAGCAGTGTCATCCTTATAGGACATGAGACATCACCTATTGCACTCTAATGCCAGCTGCCAACATTCACAAATAAACCAACAATCCTTAACGACAAATAAGCATATTCCGTAACCTTCAAAACGTCAAAAATTTGCACTTCATTTGACAGGTAAGTATTGAGCTCGCAGGGTTAATCAATCCATGTAACTCTTTCGAAAGGGGCTTAACAAAACCGGGAGACATCACACAACTCGAGGAGAGATACTGCGAGAATCCAGGCCAATCGCATCACCGCCCCTAGATCTAACGTTGTCCGTCAACAGATAAAACCTTTGATATCCTTTTAAATGCGCATATCAATTAAGTAGCTTACGCTAAGGTGAGATAGAGCATTAGGACTACCATTAGTACATAAAGTAGAGAAATATGATTATGTAATAACGTGCGTGACTCAAAAAAGTACTGAAATGAACACGACCAGAACGGAGGAAAAGAGGGAGATCACCGAAAAATTGGAAAGCCGACGTAAAAGAAACTATGCAAACCAGAGGACTCTCTGAAGGAGACTAGTAAAATAGGAAGTTTTGGAAGTTGAGTATTATAGTATATTACTTCATCCATCACGACTGTGAACTACTATGGACCTAATAATATACGTTCTATATATCAAAATTAATATTTTTATTTAATTCTTTTATATTACTTTTTCTACAGCCGTGATTTAAAACTGTTTCCAAGGGTCATATGCGGCGTGCTTTATGTTGTCTATAAAACACGCCATTCCATTTAAAGCACGGAGTACTTTAAGAGGTTATAAAACCTTATTTGTGAAGATTAAAAGTACAGTTATTATATCGGACCGATTTGTATGCGGAGCCCCGAGTGCCCGATTGGAGAGGGGCGGAGCCCGATGGCCCCTTTGGAGAGGGGCGAAGCCCCGAGGGCCCCCTTGGAGAGGGGTGGAGCTCCAAGAGCCCCCTTGGAGAGGGGCCGAGCCCTGAGGGCCCCCTTGGAGAGGGGCCGAGCCCCGATGGCCCCCTTGGAGAGGGGCGGAGCCCGATGGCCCCCTTGGAGAGGGGCGGAGCCCTGAGGGCACCCTTGGAGAGGGGTGGAGCTGCAAGAGCCCCCTTGGAGAGGGGCCGAGCCCTGAGCGACCCCTTGGAGAGAGGCCGAGCCCTGAGGGACCCCTTGGAGGGGGGACGAGCCCCAAGGGCCCCCTTGGAGAGGAGCGGAGTCCCGAGGGCCCCCTTGGAGAGGGGTGGAGCTCCGAGGGCCGCTTTGGAGAGGGGCGAAGCCCCTAGGGCATTTAAGCTAACAAACTCCTCGGCTGTAGAAAACATATTGAAGCCAACTCGTGTTTTACAGTTTAAAAATCTCGGTCGATCATAAAATTCTCGCTTCGCTCGAATTTTAACATGATCGACCTCGATTTTTAAATCCTCTGTAAAACACTAGTTGCCTTAATAGCTATAAGTATTTATTAATAATTATTTAAGGTATTGACAGCACTAAGGTTTTATACAAGTGGCAGTTATCAAACTGATATTGGTTTAAATGTTTATACAGCAATAAGTCAGCCTTCTGTTAGCCGTTGTATAAGGGAAATAAGCAACATAGTTGCTCGACCGGAATTTTATAATTCTTGGGTTAAATTTCCGGGAACTATGGATGGATTAAAAGCTACTCGAAATGAGTAAGTTAATAAGTTAGTAATACAATTTGAAGCTCGTATTGGAATATTGTACATGTAAATATTATAATTTTTAGATTCTACCAAAAATTTAATTTCCCTGGTGTTGTCGGTTGCATAGATTGCACTCATATTGCAATAGTTGCACCTTGAATCGATGAGCACATATATGTTAATAGAAAGGGCTATCACTCTTTAAATGTTCAACTAGTAAGTATTAGTCGTCCATGATCTTTTAAAGCTTTAATTAAAACTATTTTCAGACATGTGATGCAAATCTTTGAATTTTACATGCAAGTGTTAGATATCCAGGGAGTACTCATGACAGTTACGTTTGGAACAACAGCAATTTAAAAGATTATTTTGTAAATCTGCATAATAGGGAACATACATAATTTTTTTACTAGGTATGTATACACCAATATGTAATACATAATTATAGGTACACAATAATAAAATGTTGAAATTTATGCTGTTGTAGGAGATTCTGGCTATGCACTGAGATCATATATGTTAACACCGCTTACAAACCCCGAACCTCTACCTAGTACTTCTGAATATAGGTACAATCAAGCCCACAGGAGTACGCGATCGTTAATAGAAAGATGCAATGGTGTTTTAAAGATGCGTTTTAGGTGTCTTTTAAAGCACCGTGTACTTAATTACGATCCGGAAACAGCAGCCAAAATTACACAATCTTGCATCGTACTGCATAATATGTGCATTGCAGAACAAATTCCTGAGCCCGAATATGAAGAATTTGATGAAGTGGATTTTGGTATGATACCGAATATTAGAGAAGGAGATGCAGTACTTAGACGAGTCAATCCAGAATTGACTAAGGAAAGAGAAATGCAAAGAGCAATAATTAATAGATATTTTGAATGACTTCTATATTTATGATAAAAAATGAAACAATAAAAATAAATTAATTAAAACTTTTTACAAACTAAAATTACCTATGCTTATTAAGAACTATATTTTGATAACAACACGTCAACTTTATCTAAAAGGCACTTAATATTATTATTTAATTCTTCCTTTAATTGAAGATTTTTTTGTAATAAGGCCAGCTTCTGTTCGTAATAGTTTTTCTTTAATTCCAATTTCCTTTCAGCAATTTTCGCCAGTACTTCTGTAGCACGAATGGAATTTTCCAATCTTCTGGTGGTTGAAGTTTCCTTCCTATTTGCTTCTATAAATGCAAATACTATATTAGTGACAAAGTACATTTTTCACAGCAACTTCTAATAACTTATATATATTGTTTATAAAACAGGTTGATTAGTTTACACGAAAACTTACTAGAAGCGCGGGTTCCTTTATTTTAGAAATGAGTTATTGTACTCTGACTGTTTTCTAAATCATGTGTCGGTAAGTCGATAGCTTCAATATCATTATGAACTTCTGTTGTGCCGCCGTTTTCAACATATGTGTCCTGAAATATTTATTATTAAATCATGAGAATTGTGTAAGAAGGAAGTTATTACTATATTAAAATATTTGGGAAAAATGCAGTATCGTGGACCACTCCAAAACACCTTAAAATTGTTCACTCAGTTCTTTTTGTGAGAGCAGCAGCAGCAATTTGAACTACCATTTCTGGAGTTAGTAATATAGGGGGGTACTAAGTACACACAAATCTTAAACTGCAGCTAACCTAAAATTATAGCTCCTGCGTATGAGGCAGAAGTGGTCTACGATACTGCATTTTAGCCTTTTTTCTGCCTCTGTCAAATCTGGTATTGGTTGCCCTCCACCAGTTTTTTTCTTGTGTTGAAGAATCTCACTTTTTTTGGATTTGATTTTCTGCTTGGTGTCTTGCCAAACCTATTAAAATTAGCATAAATGTGGTGCCTAAATTATATTCTAATTTAAAATGCACCTTTCTCCACTGCTTCCAGTCTTTTTTCGCTCCAGGAATAGCATTCCGTGTTTCACTTATTGTTTGCCATTTTTGCTGGGCATCTTTGGCCGTAAAATTTGGGGTGAATTTCCCACTCGTTAAGTTGTGCCCTTTTTTTAACATTTCAAATAAATTATCTTCCTGTTCTTTAGATAAATTTCCACACCGCTTTGCCATTTTCACTTAATCAATAACCCAGTCAAAGTTTTGATAAAGTAAACACATTTAATTACAACTGTCATCCGAAACAGTTGCCAAATAATGTAATCGCATTGGCGCGCCCGCTGCTCTTTTGTTACAGCGAGCATACGCATGCGAATATGAACAGTGAAATCCGCACTACCTTGAAGAATAGCGTATCGCAGCGTGCGGATGGTCGTATGCGTAAATGACCATGCGGAAAGCTTCCGCATACGAACGATACGCACAGTTTCAAGAATAACACCCCAGATTACTGTAAATGTAAAAACCAGGGCCGTAGCTACCACAGGGGCAGCCGGGGCAGCGCCCCGGGGCCCCCGAACATAGGGGGCCCCCGAAAGCGGAGGAAGTTTTTTTACGAAATTGTCTTAAAAGAGTATTGAACCAAACTGCCAAACATGAGAAAATGAGCACTTTATTATGATAAGTGTACAGCACTTGACAATTTCTGTGACCGTAGCTAAGCCGGAACGGAGGAAAAGCTCAGAAATCTAGCTTTGCTTTCAATCAATGACTTTGCTTGTAATGAAGTTAGGAAACAGAATTTAATGTGATCTTGATTTCAGTAAAATTCAACCTGTGTAGACTTAGGATATTCTAACTTTGCAAGTTTTATATGCATGCTTGCATGTCTTATAACGGGTAGTACTCCGCCTGGTGCAGAAGTTTTTACATCGCGATAGGCGCCTTCTGCGTGAGTTAACGACTACCATGATGCATAGAATACAAGGTGTAACGTCCAGCTGAATGGATGCATTGTGGGCGGAGCCTCAAATTCAACCAATAAGAAATACGCCCCCAAAGGGCACGAATGGTAGTACTGAAGTGTATTGTCACATTCGAGGTTAGGTCTTGCGTCAGTTTGTGTCACACTGACGAAAACCTTAACCGGCTAACCTCGACATTGATATTGACTGGCAGTGCCAGCAACAATATACTATCGCGGCCATGGTTACACCATGATCGCGGCCCTAATGGATTTCCTGAGTAGGCGCATTGGGGATTGGTGCATATCTCCCCTCTACTTTCTGAACGACTGCGCATCTCCGGAAACGCTTCACTTTGTATTTTTTCGACGACTGACATTGAAAGTAGATTTTTCTCACTGTCATTTGACAACAGAAAGTTGACATTTGCCGCTGAGCGTGCGTTTTCATCATTTTGCCGCTCGCCGAGCGTTTTGGGTTTCCGCGTGAACAAAATAGTTAGCCACGTCCGAATGTTTCCTTGACAACGCCCGGCATTTGTGGAAATAATCGCGTCACATGTCATACACTGCGCGAGTAATTTTAACTTGATTGTCAATTAATTTTTGCGATAAAATGAAATTTGATATTTTCCTATAATAATATGCTCAGTCGTCGACAAAATAGTATGTATATTTCGAGCTAAAAGTGCGCTTGCCGCTTTTGCATGATTGCTGGTTTCGACTTCGTCTCAACCAGCAATATTCATGCGCAAGCGGCAAGAATGCACTTTCAGCTCTTAACATACAATATACTATTTTACACCATGACGACTACCACTAAATTAATAATAATAACCGGGACCGCTGCAGTACAAAGCTAACGCCTCATCCAACTGGTTAGCAAGCTTCTACAGTAACAGAAAAAAACACCAAAAAGCAACCCTATTAAAAAAGGCTTACTAAATGAAAGTGGTGTAAAGGTAAAGGGGAAGATAACGTGGGGACCCCATAATTATTGGTTGCCCCGGGGCCCCCAAGTCTGTAGCTACGGCCCTGGTAAAAACATATAATGGCTAACAGGTTAATTGCGGTGTTTCAATCATGGGGAACTTCGGTGTCTTCTGTGCTCTAGAAACTTAATTCATGTGTGTACGATCTTCCACAACAGCATGTGATTTACCTTCGCCGGCGATCCGGACATGGTACCGTGAGCTGGTGTTATTCCGGGACCCCGGCAGGCTTTATGTGTATGGGATTCTTCTACAGGGCTTGGTGATCGGTCCCCTTGGAGTCCATTCATCATGTAAGGTAAACTTACTTTTCCAGCCTGTCCTCGTCGTGGTTCGCGGTGACAGCACCTAGTGGGACTGGAGCTTTCATTGGGTCAGGCTTCGGCAACCTGCAGTATTCTGTGCAAACCAAATTTTAGGTTTATGAAGTCTCAGCATAATTTTAAAATAACGGCATGCTTCAAGCTTCAAAGTTCGGGATACCCCTGATGATATTTATGGGGCACTATACTTGTAAGTGTAGTTGGGCTACTTCCCTGTGTAAACAAATAATGTGACACGTTTGCTAACGTAGGTACACGGTCATTCATTCACGTTTTGTGATGCAAATCGTGTGAATATTGAGTGTTGAATTTATAAAAATTCTGAAGTTGTTGCTTATTTTATTTCTCAAAGACTTATTAAGAAATATTCGAGGTCGCAATATGTCAATCTCGATCTCGAATTGCGAGACGAGATCAAGAATTATCTCATGTCGGCGGAATCACAACTAATAGGCCGATTAGGCTACATTATTATGTATATTATTGAAAAACTTTCAAGATCGAGCATTTAATTAATGTCGTCTCCGATATTCGAGAATTTGATTAATCTCGTCTCGAAAATTCGAGTTCGAAAAATGTCAATCTCCGTCATGAATTTAGAGAAAAGACAAGACAAGATCAAGAAATTTCTCGTCTCAGCGGCATCACTACTCTGGACTTGCAGGTTTTTGGGTTAGTTCTGCTTCTGTGGGTGAAACTGAACTCAAAACTTTCGTTCTTTGGCAAGAACCTGCTTCATCGGATGAAGCGTGACTGGAAGCTGACCTTGACGGGCCGGGTATTGTTCTTTTCTATACCCATTCAAGACTCCTTCTACATTGGTCATCTTCTGGACCAGAAATGGGTGAGGTTACGCTGTGTGTATTTGCTATACGAATTCGCACATTTCAAGGCGCTGATAAATCAAGTGCCCAGACGGCGACCCACAAACGGCCATTGTGGCGAAAAAACCAGCGTGAGAATATCCACATTATTGGTAAAGTTCAAATTTCCTTTGCACGGGAGCAAACGTCATACAATTACTGCTTTTGAAATTATGTAAAACTGGTCATTTCACTGAAAATGTGTTGACCATCGAAAGGCCGCAAATATTTGAGAACGTCCCTTCGAATAATTCAATCGCGTAGGCACATCAACAACTGGCATGGAAAAATCGCCATTTGTCGCTTTACGGTTAATTGTTCTGAATTTGTAAATGTTTTCGCCAAATGTCTGACGGTAGCGACGAGAAAATCACTGCTACATCCTTTTTCAATATTTCACCTCCCTCTCTTCGTGGTTGGCAACTATATCATTATATTTCTTGTCCTAGCCTGCTTAACAATTATCAAATATCAAATACCAGAACCTTTATAATTTTTCCTGTTGCAGGAATTTCTATAACACTTTCTTACTATTCGCTTCGGTTTTCCAAAGGCTGTCGAGGATGTCCTTGTTACCCATCGCTAGTTTCTCTGCAGAATCTTTGCCGTCTCTCCCATTCTGTTGTAATTTCCTTTGTTTCTTTCCATGCCTTCTTTTACTTACATTATCTCTCCTAGTTATTTCTTTCACTCTTCGCAGTCTGAATTTTTGTTTCTGGACCAATATCTCAGTATCTACGTTGCGCTCCATAAGTGCACACCGACACATTTTGGTTTCCTTGGAGATTTCTTTTCGATGAGAGTTAGGTTATTTTCTTGATTTGACTGTTGATCTAGATTTTAGTGGTTGCTACTTGAAATGCCCTTCTATTGGATATGAGAACCAAATATTCGGGCTGTTGAACCATGGGATTCTTCTTATGCCAGGCTCTCTCTTCCTATATACTTTCCCATGGCTTAACTATGTTTATTTCTTATTATACGACCGAGATATTAAAGTTTTCTCTTTTTTATGGTACCAACAAACTCGACGCTTTTGCGTTTCTTGAAAACTTTTCCTTGCATACCTGGTCAACCCAATATATTCTGAGAAAACACTGATAAAACGGTGTTTCAAAAGCCTTCAACTTTTTTAAAGATGCTTCGGCCAACGTTCATGATTTAGAAGCACAGTGAGAACATCATTATTTTGATGTAAGTAGCTATGGATACCTTCTAGACAATCACTGCGATACCATATGCGTACTGATCTTCTACAATACTTCTCCAATCACGATCACTCCAGTATCTACGTATTTCAGTGCCTCTTGAAATATTGATTCCTGAAACTAACTAAAGAGAATTCTAGATAAAAGCCCACTTCTTAATTTTATAGTTTCTGAACAGATATATTTCAACCGTAATTTTAACAGGTGACTGGTGAAGCTAATAGTTTTGTCATCTTGACATGTTTTTAGCAGGACTTTTTGGAGAAGAGATGAAATTCAACTACGAGCAAGAATTGAACACTTTTGCCGCTCAATTATTTTCCATTTCGTATTCCCGTTCTTGTGTTTTTGTCGTTCTTTCATTATTTCTAGAATATCGTCGCTCGCTCATCAGCTTATTTTCCTGATCTTAGGGCTTAAGGATTAGCGACATTTTTAGTATCATCATGTGTGCTCCTGTAGAACTTTTTAAGATGCTGCATATATCAACATGTTTTTCAATCATACCGTCATGGTATTTACATGTGTTTTCCTACTTTTTATTATTTTATCCACTATTATGATTAATAGCAACAGACCCAAAATGCGTCGCTGCCTCACCACTCCATGACATGAATGTATAATCGTATGCTTTGTTACAGCAAGAAATGGTTTTTACGACAGGTTGTCAGTTTTTTACATTACGAAACGACTTTTACGATAAGACGCCAGCTTGTTACCTGCTGAACTTGTCTTCACGACACTGGCACGCGACAAAATCCGAAAATTCGCGGTTCGATTGCCCCAATCCCGTTACGATGGGCTGTAACAAAGGTTGCCGGGTCACTCAGTCGTGAAGGAAAGTTCTTTACAACCTGAAATTAGGGCTACGATCCGGTAAACGAGATAAAGATGTTAATTGACAAGCGCCACCAATTTACTGTCTAAATCGTGAAAAATACTACAGGTGGGCTCATTGTGAAAGTGAAATCAACGAACCCAACCTTTCGGATTCGACCTGGGCAATGCTTGAGCGGCGAACAGCTGGGTCAAACTTACCTTGACTTAAATCCTTTTACAGCTGTCTGAATCTCTGTACATAGGAAAAATGCACAAAATATGCATGCAAATATTATAAATCTATTAAAGAAAAGCACAGCTAATTCAAAATAGCCTATATTAACGTAGAACAATATGTAAACGACAATGAACATCGAAAGGATTATTCGTTACAGTTAAAAATTACTCGAAAAAGGTTAGTGAGGTTAATTGCTCAACGTTTAAACAAAACACAGGTGGTACTATATAACTACTTCAAAAACGGTAACAACTTTAAATTTACACAAAGAAACTACTTTACAACAATAAATATTGACGACAAATACTCAAATATGACACAACGACGGTAATTACTTGAACTCACAACGTAAACCTATATACAGACACTAAAATAAATATTCAAAACTACTTAAAGGCGGTAATTTATATTCAAAATCTCTATACTTCAATTAACAACAACGCTGCGTAACATGACGGTAGCTTGTTACAACTATTAGAAGTGGTCGCAATACCTTTTGATGGGATTCAGCTGCGGTGGTGAAGTTGTCCAACTAAACTGCGGGTGGCATTCAAGCAATCGCCTCCAAAATACAAAAATAACGACAGGAAACTGAATAGGGGTGACAGGCCGAGCGGGTCTGAACGGCATTATATCCCCACAAAGGGTAAAACAAAGCACGTGCGAAAGGCAGGGTTGGGGTACGACATACAAGTAACTTCATTACAACGACAGTTTGGCACAGACGAGGTTACTATTTATAATCCGCTTCAAGCGTTAAATTCGAGATGCCTACTCCACGATACACGGCTAAACATTTATCAACACGCCACTCAAACGACACAGGGATCGACCGATAGCAACCATATAGTTTCACTACTTTAATTTTGACTTACGTGGAAACAACAACCAACACTTGTGGACGGTTTTAGTGCGGGACGCTGATTGAATGCTCCGAGTTGAATCCTAAAGCCAAAATTAATACGAGCACGCGCTACTTAATTCCGTACTCTGTCTAACTTATGAAAGCATACGAATGACGTCGGGTTGCCCAGCATATTTTCGCTCACAAAGGGGAACTATCGATAAGCAAAACAATCGCCTTTCAGGTGTCGAAAACAATAAAAAATACGATAAGGCAAATCACGTCATCCAGAAGGAGAACAAAGCTAAATTTAGAATTACAATCATAAGTGAACTTGAATAAAATGCTGCCCAATGCTTTATAAAACAAAGAGACCGGAAAACGGTTCTGTATACAATACGCGAAATTAGGTTCCGAACTGAAGTTTTAATTTGCTCGTAAATGAACCGGAAAACACCAGAATCTAGGCTACAAATTGGGAAAAAGGCGGAAAAGCGTTACATCCACAAATTGTCCTTACAACGCAGTGTTCGGTTCAAAACATCTCTGAACATCATCTCCTTTATATTTTACTTTGTTTTTCATCCGATTCTCTAGGACTATTTTATATAGTTTCCTTTGGATATTTAATACCACTATTGTTCAGTAACTGTTGCATCGTCTTTCTACTTACTTTTACAATAAAGGAAATATTGGATTCACCCCCAAAAATTCGAAATTAAGTTTTCAACAGATGTTCACGTTTTAGAGTCCTCTGAACCAAAACACAAAACATGTTTCTGTCATTGGTCTGTCTATCAGTCTGTGTGTCTGTGTATGAACAGAATATGTCAAAAACGAAAAGAGGTATGGCATTGAAACATATAAGTTTTGTGTACTATCTAGATGCGACAGCAAGCTTTTGAAGAAAATCGCATAACCGGAAGTACGGTGTTTACTCTTGTGATTTTTCAGTTTTTTTCGACTTTATTAAAACGGCTCTAAAGATTTTTTTTAAACTTTACATTGTTATTACCTTTTTAGTGTGTATTGATGTGAGATAGGTGATTTTCCAGTTGAATACCTCTAAAATGGGTTTATTTTGTTTCTTTTCCTTTTTTATTAACTACTATTTTAAATAGAACACTCGGTATATTATTACATTTTTGAATTCAGCCTACAATTTTAGAGAAAAGTTGTCTCTTCAACTAACGCTCAATTTTGTACGGTTTCTGTAGAATTTGTAATTTTTGAAAATTTTTGACAAATGCTTAAAAATTCAAAATAAAATTTTTGGTGTAAAAAAAATTGTGTGAGTGTATCACCCCAGATTTGTTAAATATTGGTAACGTTGTCTCCATGCCACATTTTTTTTATTCTTCCATACTAACCAAAACGCTTTGTGGAATAGTTAGCCATTCTTCCCTTAAGACCCTTAGCTGTTCTGGAGTTACCCTATCATGTCCAACTGTCTTTCCTATTCTTAGCCTACTCACCACTTTCTCTAATTCCCCCATTGTAATTTAGTTCTTCTCTAAAATGTGCGTTTCTTTCTTTCCGTTCCTGTTCTCCATTCTTCTCATGATCTAGATCCTTTCCTATTGTATCTTTTTCTATTGCATATAGTCCAGCAAAATAGTATCACCGTGTCATATCTTTAATTACTAGCGTAAGTTTCTAAAAAATCATATTTCTAATAGAAAAATGTGTATTATCTCATAATCAAAAACAAATATATTGTTAACTAAATACTAACAGTAAGAACAAAATATGTTAATTAAAGAAAGGGAAGAAGAGTTCGGCAACGTGTAAGGTTACTGAACTACCTACCTCCAAAGTAAGCTACTTGCTGATGTTACTTAAGTGCGCAAATACTTAATAGTTGATGCAACGTGACCGTTACATAGTATGCCAAATTACCTCATCAAACACTCCCCTCTAACAGTTTACTTTTGTAAAATGATTTAAATTTAGTTATTGACAGCTCTTTTCATTCTAAGGGCAACTTATTGAAGAATTTGCAGATATTATAGACGGAAAACGTCTTTGATAGATTGAAGTAAGATCAGTAGACATAATTAAGAAACCCTTATGTCTTAGATTAGGATTATGAATATATGTTCTATATTTTACTTTACGGCAAAATGACGCCTGAATTAGGTCAATTATTCCCGGGAGTGCAAAAAACTATGTAACTGTCCATTCAAAATGGCCGCTCCAACAGGTGTTAAAGTGTTTACATTCGAAACGAATTACTCTGCTTAATAAAGATCAACATAACCGCTTTTACCATGAAAATTGAATTAGTCGTCGGAATGGGAGACCAACCAATTGGACTCGCATTAATAGCAAACGCAATAAACTAGTATGTTGTTATTATTTACAAGGTCACTAATAATCACTCATCCTTGTCGACCCAAAACCGCTGCAGATAAACTTGTTACGACTTGTCTGCCGACGGTCAGCAGACGTCGAGTGACTCCTCTTTGGGGAATTTCAGTAAGTTATTTCGCATTAAAATTACACGATCGTATTTCACGCTTGGCGGTCTGTGATTTTTATGGTTGAATAATTTACCCATTTACGCTTTTAAATTAATTCCCCGTATACCATCATATGTTCCTATTTTATATTGAGCTTAGTGAAAGTAATGCAGATATAGAAAGTGCATTGCTCTGTTCTGGTCTTGGGAATTTCAAAGTCTATTGATGATTTAGATACTATAATAAAATTCTGTACTTGGTATTTAGTATGAGCTACATATTTTTACTAGCGCACCTCCTTGAAACAATAATAATTTTAATCTGAAAACCACAATTAAAGGTTAAAAATTGTCCTCTTAAAAGTAGACCAGCTTAGAATTCGCATATCTATATAATAATAAGATTTTTGAGAATCTTCGATGAAGATAAGGAAGAAATCTTGTCTTGGTTTTCTACTATCTACTATTCAATGTCTGTGGGTATAAGCGTTTCTCTGTTCATCCCCAACCAATTTCTAATATTGCCCAACCAAGATGTTTTCCTTCTTCCTCGCGCCCTCTTTCCTTGAATCTGCCATTCTGTTATATTGTTATAACTGACTATGTTATAATGGTCTTTATGTATGTAAATTGTTTTATGTTATAACAATAATTATTTTTCTTTAGTTATTACGTCTCCAACAGAACTGCCAAAAACTGATCCAGCAGCAAACGCCTTTCACGTCTTCCTTCCAAAATTCTCAAGCCACAGACGACCTAGTATCTCGAACCTCCAGTAGATGGAAGTTACAAGATGTCACGTGTTCTGCAACGATGCAACATCAAAACTGTGTTCACGAGCAAGGAAACTTTGGGTAACGACTTTAGATCGGTAAAAGACAAGAGTCCAAGTTTAGAAACCGCTGACGTGTATCGCATTCCTTGTTCTTGCGGCTCGAGTTACACTGGACAGACTGGTCGTTCAGTTGATCTAAGACTTCAAGAACATAAAGACGATTGCAAACACAAACGCATCACAAAATCAGCCGTAGCTGAGCATACGTTTACAAATGGACACACTTATGTTTTCCTGGCATTTGTTTTTTATTCGTTCATAAATTACACGGATAAATATTTTAAGTACATGGCCCATCAAGCTGATGGTTCTGTAATCGTTGCACTTTCTTGCAATTGTTTTCTTGGGTATTGTCACAAATATCGATTCTAGCCATTCATTAGGGAGTTTGGCTTGCGCATATATTATGTTAAAAAGTTTGGTGAGCGATTTGTATTCTTTTTCCCTCATATGTTTTAGAAACTCTGTTCTCATATGATCTGGGACTGGAGCGTTTACCTCTTTGCTCATTTTTATTGCTTTTTCTATTTCTGAAACTAGAATTTCCGGTCCTTCATATTGACCATCGTCATCATCTTCCCTATCAATTTCTTCTCTCCGATTATTACCATTCTCAGAAAATAACTCAGTTATATAGGATTTCCACGTTTCTTTCTTCCTTTCAGTAGTTAACAGAGGTTGGTTGTTATTATTAGGTATCCAGAAATTTGTTTGTTATACTACCACTCAGCTCTTGAACACGTTTGAGTAACTGGTAGTCATCTCCCACTATCCAATTTTCTTTGGATTCTCTTATTTTATTTTTAATTCTTGTATCAATGTGTTGATTTGTCTGCTTATATCTTCTTCTTTCCTCCATTAGATCCAATATCTCATCCGTCATCCATACTTTCTTCTTTTTTCTCTTTGTTTTTAGACTGAATTTTTTACCTTTTCGCACATGTTCTCCACATATTGTGTTTCGTTGTTCTCATTATTATTAAATTGTTTCTCTAAATGTTCATAAGGTTTTGTTGGTATTTTTAGTTCTCTTATGTCTATCTTTGGTTTCGTTGGTTTTTGTATCTTTTTTAGTTTCAGTCTAAGTTGTACTATCACTTGGTTATGATTTGATTTATTATCAGTGCCGGGGTATGTTTTTGCACTTATTACGGTGTTCCGAAATCTTTGATTGACAAGAAAAAAGTCGATTTGGTTTCGTACTACTCTTTGTTGGTTATGTTGTGGGGAAGTCCATGTATACAGTTTTCTAAGCAGTAAGGTAAACCATGTATTAGATACCATCATTTCTTTTTCTTGGCAGAATTCGACCAACTTATCGCCTCGTTCATTTCTGTCTCGTAGTTCATGGTTCCCAATTATATTGTCTACCCTTCCTTTTCCAGTTTTGGGATTCAAGTCGCCCCATATAATATTGACGTCGTGTTCCTATATACTCTTCATAATGTTAGTAAGTTGTTCATAAAAGTCATTTCTTTCATCTTCATCTGCATCTATAGTGGGAGCGTACACTTGTATGATATTGATATCTATTGGTGTACCTTCAAGTTGTACCATTATTATTCTGTCTGATATAGATATAACATTTTTTACGCATTTTTATACTTCTTTTGTCACTAGTATGGCAACGCCGTATTGATTGTTATTATCATACCCGGAGTAGTAAACTGTGACTTCATCGTTGGATCTAAATGTACCTCTTCCTTTTCACCTCGTGCTGCTAATTCCTAATATCTTTACATCGATTCTTCTCATTTCATTTATTGTGATTGCCAGTCTTTCTGCTTCATGCCAGGTTCTAACATTCCATGTTCCAATTTTGGTTGGTTCCTTCGATATATTTAGTGCATTGGTCTCATTTATCGTGCAGGGATTTCGCTAGATGACGACTTGGGAAGCCACGCGTCCTTCCACTGCCGGATCTTGATGTCCGAGTCCATGATCAGTACGTCCTCTAACTGTATCCTCAATTGCCATTGTGACTATTCTTGGGGTATAATGAGGTAGTTCTCCGTTGCTTTCCACATCGCAGTGTTACAGCCGGGTAAATCATGAAGTGTATGACGACAAACCTATCACAGAGGCCATTCTTCTACAGCCTAATATTATAATTGCGATTTAAAATTAAAATTTGCTGTGTATAGGAGGTACCGAATAAGTCCCAATACACCCCCTTGCGATACTTCGGACTTGATAGGCAACAAATCAGTATATTCTTCCTGATATATCAGGAAGAAATGCCATTCCGTTAGGTTGGATGTAAAAGTAATAGCAAAAGCATGTGCGACGTTTTGCTTTAGTTTGTATTGAAAGCCACTGCCAAAATTAGGTAAGTACCAAATATTTAAGAATACTTAAATATTTGACACCAGTTTAATTGGCAAATATTCAACCACTTATGTTTCTATACAATTTAAATTATTGATACATATTAACTAGTTATGAGTCTTTTATGACAAATACAATGTCATAATAGTTATTAAGGTACCAAGGGCATTATGAGTAAAATAAGAGTCCAAGATGGTTAGTGTACTAACCGAGGGCCTTTGGCCCGAGGTGTGTACAACAATCGCGGGCTCTTAGCTCATAATGCCCGTGGTGCCTTAAAAGTTGTATCCATGGAAACAAATACTGTTAATTTTTCATAATAACCCTATAGTGTTCTTATGAAGAAAATAATTGCCCTGGAGCGTTATTTTGTATCTAAGATACCTTAAAATAGAATCATTAATTTCAATTAATGTACTGGTAGGACATAAACTAATAAATTTCACTAAGCAATCATATATAATATGTTTAGTTACTGCATAATTTTGACGTTTCTAATATTAATTTGACATATTTAAAAAAAAAGTAACTTATTATCTATGAAAACTGGAATCTTGTCTACAATTAGGATCACAACTTCTATACTCATTCCCAAACAAGTCTATCTGCCACTCCCGATTCCGACCGTAATACCTCTTTTTTGCAAATCTACACATTCATGTTCACTTCTCCACATTACAAGTTTAAATGTCAGAGCTGCACCCATTTTCATGTCGGTTCTTAAGCATCCAAATTCTACATTAACTCCATTCAAATTGCAACTTGAACTTCTCCATATTAAACGGCTTCTATTCCCGCTAGGCGAAAAAATAACCGAAACGAGCAATTTAAATGTCCTAGTTTCTGATGTTGCAAAGCGATAAAGCAAGTCTTATTTTGTTAGAATATTTTAAATTTTTAAGATACCACCAGTCTTTTACCCGACTCGAAGCAAGGAGTGTTCTCACGGAGCTAGCGCTTTGACGCGCGTTGTCTGGTGCTTCCAAGCGTAGCGTGGCGTCGGATTGTTGCCGAAAGCACCCACCAGTAGACTTAACCCAATGGGCCTCCGATTAAGAGGATTTATCATTATTATCAAGTACAACGTTTTTGACCTGCGGTAACCTATTTATAAATTATTGTTAGAATCGGTAATGATCTTACATCTTATTGCTCGAGTTACATTGGACACACTGGTCGTTCCACTGATCTAAGACTTTAAGAACATGAAGACGATTGCAAACAGAAACGTATCACAAAATCAGCCGTAGCTCAGAATACATTTACAAATAGGCACACCTTAGAATTTGAGCACGTTAGAGTACTTTCCAGAATATCTCACTACTTCCCACGAGTGATACGTGAAGCCATAGAAATAGAAAAACATCCAAATAATATAAACAGGGAAGATGGCTTTAAGCTTACTAAAACGTGGGCTCCCAAGATTTAAAGCATTCCAACCACTGTGCGTAATACGGCCACGTCCGACGGATTACGCTGCATTTGTACTACCAATCAACGTTACGTCGCTCCGAGCGGCTGGCACAGAGGACTATAAATAGCTCCACCCCGACCTTCAGTTCTCTCCTCTATCGAGCTTTGTAGAGTAGTGGTTAGCACATCTGCTTAGCATTCTGGAGGTCGCGGGTTTGATGTTCCTGGCCGTCTACTCTGATTCAGGTTTTTAGGTGATTTTCCTGAGTCAACAGAGTACCCATCTCTGAGGCGAATGCCGGGGCAGTACTTCACCTTTCCTAACCTCTCTTTCATTCTCTACCTCTCCTTTCTCTCATCCATCCTACAATTTCCGTTCTTGGCTGAAGAGGGACGCAAGGTCCCTATAGCAGCCCACCCGCAGTTGGGGGAATTGAAATAACCCTGAACCTTTGCCTTTTACCTTTTTACCTACAGTTCTTAGTGCAACTTTCACTCTGATTATGCAAGCTGCCAAGGTCTTTCGAAACGTTAGTTAATATGAATGCACAACCAGCAACAAGGCCAAATCTGCCTAAGTGTCCTCATTCTCAAGGTACTCAAACAACACGAGCCACCATGGCATGGCCATTGGGTGGATCCTTGCTTAATTTCACAAGATGTAAGGCACATTAAGAGAATGATGGATGTTTATCCACAAATACTACGCGGTCTAAGCCGAAATTATATTAAACAAGACTAATTCGAGGAACCGCGAGAGCCGCGAACAGCGGCGATTCCTCATTCATCTTTTAAACATTTCGATTTTGGCTGTACTACCTCCTTTACTGCTAATTTAAATGTCTAAGTATTTGTATGAGTTTACAACTTGATATTAACAGTATAAATCGGCTACGCACATAATTATTGAAATAACATGTCATAATAGTGTGTATCTGCATTAATATTTGCATACAGCGTAATTGAACCGTGCGCCATACGTATTTATTTATCGGATGACACGTGCACAAAAAGTATAAAATGAATGAACGAACACTACATGTTAAAATCAAGGTTATCGATCCAGGGCCAAATCAGTAATGAAGAAGAAGCGATCGCTAGTGCAAAATCTTTAGGAGCGGCAAATGTTAGGTGAAAAACGACAATCCCCTAGAAAAATTATTCGTATGGCTTATGGGCAGTTCGAATTTCCTAGTCGATAGTAAGAGCAAACTACCACTGAATTGGATTACCGCCAGTGCTGCCAACTCTAGAGAAATTGTCCTTTTCCGGGAAAATTTTAAGTAATTTAAGGGCCAAAAGAATTTTTCCACATTCTAGGGAATTTTGATAAAATTCTCCGAAATTACGTAGACATTAAGTAGATAAACTATCGCTCAGCGCTCGATTCAGAGAATGCACAATCGTTTCAGTTAAACAGTTTTAGTAGTAGGTACATTTACAATTTTCTAAACAAATATCAAATAGTTGTAGGGCATAGTATTTTATTTGTAGATTACACCATAAAAGAACTTCCGATAGTAGATGGGATACCCACACCATACAAAAACAAAAATACCGTTGGGGCCACAATTATATATAACAGCAATGAGATAACATGAACAAGAAGATAACTCGTATTGCTTGAGTAAGAAAGAGATAAACATAGTAGCAAATATTCGAGTAGGCTTGACTCTTAATTTAATTATGACATTTGTCAACTAAACATGCCTACTAAAATAATTTTTTCGTATGGCCATCTCTTTCTTACTCAGGCATTCTATTTTGTTATTCATGTTATCTCATTGCTGTTATATATAATTATGGCGCCCCATCCGTATATCGTTTTATATTTTCGACCACAGGGAGGGGGGGAGGAGGATCTTAAATGTGTGCCAAGGGCGCAAAGGTACCTTAATCCGCCACTACTCGTGGAGCATACGTTTTATTTTCCACTTCGAATACGTAAATAATTGAAATGCTTGAAAAGCAGTCTATAACGCCACAGGGCGTTCTCTCATAATAAACTGGAATAATCATTACACTCGAGCGGGACTGTTTTATATACCTCGTATCACACATATAAACAGCAAATAATAGATCACTGGAAAATAGTTATTAACAATTTTTAAGTCAAACTTTTCCAAATTTTTTATCAAAAGTTCTCACAACTGGAAAATTTGGCAAGGGTTGGTAACACTGTAGTGACCTAAATTCAGGTTAGGGAAATATTGCGGAATATAGAGAAACATTTCCATTTGTCTAGGAACATTACAAGATAAACAGTTGGTAATGCTGATTACCGCCGTGTTGCATTATCACCGAATTAGATTTACACCTGACTGGCACTACCACCAACTTGGTTTACTATCAACCTTTAAAACGTTGTAATAAATATATCAAATGCTACCGAACTAAAATACGACCGATGTGAATTTACATACAATTGGAGCAAGCGCCTACGTAAACTGCCACCGCCTGGGTTTACCACCGACTCGAAAAATCTCCGATTGCATGCGATAGCGGTTGCTGCATGCAACAACTCTTATATGAACGATCACGAATTTGAATTGCTTTCGATATTACTGAGGCCGAAAAAGGTTTAGATATCGCAAAACTAGAAGAGGGATGGACACTGCCATGTGTGGCCGATGTTTTTTCTTGTAAGCTAGTAATGCCACAATAACCCCACAATGTAAAACATGACAGTTAGTTAGATACTCACTCAGCCACTGTGGATAAAGCTAAGTAAGTAGATTAAGTATGGTGTGAAATTTTTTGGCCGCCATAGCACATACAAAAAAATTCAAGTGTAACTGGATCTATCTGTTTTCTAATCACTCTGTACATAAATCTGTCTGTTAACCTGTCCATCTGTCTGTCTATCTGTCTGTCGGTTAGCAGTGTGGCTCAAAAACTTGAACGAAGACGATGTTTTGCGGATTAGATGTCCACCTGGTACGAAAGCTAATATACTGCCGGTCAAATATATACAGGGTGAGCACCTAACAGAAATAAAATGTTGTATATATTCGTCAATATTTAAATCCATGGTTTGCTCAAAATGGGGTTAAATAACAGTAGGAGGGAATTAGAAATATGAAACCTTCCCCATAAATTGTATATATTTTCACAAAGAAGTTAGAAATACAGTTGAGACATATTTCGACGACATGTCATCTTCAGGCAACTGCAATTAATTAATTAGTAAAACGAACCTTATCGCATCCCGGGCCCTTGAGCCGTCCGGGCCCGTAGGCTTTAAACTAAAATACAACACCACTAGGGCGTTTACACATGCACACGCCTCACAATTAATTTGTAATCCATGTATTATTTAAATGTAATTAAAAATAGCGCTTTAGGGGCCCCAAAATCCTACAGCACCGGAAATATCTTATTGATGTAAATACTTCTTTCTGTATAAAAAATCCAAACCCCACTCGATTAATATTTGAAATAGCGCGCGCCGCGATCGACAGCCGGAAAGCAGAGAACAAGGGCTTGCCTTGACAGTGGCAGCAAACTCCTCAGTAAAATGTTGTTGAAGTAGTCCAATTGGTAATATATAATGTATTGTTATGATATTGGTACAGGGGTCTAAAAATCAGATTAATAAGATTAAAAGAATACAGTATTAAAAATTATAAAGATGAATTTAGATGTGAAATGTATATCAAATTATTAAGATTAATTTAGAAAAGAAAGGAAATACAATATATAATTTAATTAAATGAAGCTAATTGAGAAAAAGTAGGATTTTAACTTGATTTAATATCTGAAATGAAATTGGAAGTTAATTACAAATATTTTTCCGAAATATACTATTTAACATAGTAGGTATTAATCAAATAATAAAGCTTTAATAGTGTGTTGTACTGAAAAAAATAAACTAGATCGCTAAGGAGGAACCAAAATGATGTAATGTAATTTTGTAAAATTTGAAATTAAGAAATAAACCCTTTTATAAGTTTTTAAAAATAAATATTTGTAATAATAAAAGGGTTTTTTTTAAATTAATAGTCCACCAGTTCAACACTTTACAGTGTTATTCATGGTTTCGTTAAAAGAAAATGTTTGACTTCGACTGTTTTTGGATTAAAATGTTTCCATGACTATTGGCACTTGTCACCATTGTTAACGCTTCACTGAACGGTCTCATTCACTAACACTGTCACCGTCGTCTGTGCTTGATGAAATGTCCTGAGGTAACTTCCTTTCCAGGCGTCGATGTATATTCTTTTGTCCGAGTACTCTTAAAATTTCGTTATCGTTGTTTTTCAGGTTTGCGATGAAGTATTTGGGAGTTTTTTTATAAATTGGTCGATGGTGCTTATACCCAGTTCGTTGTGAATTTGACTGTTACGCACGTACCACGGGCATTAATTGCTATTCTTAGAATTTTATTTTGAAATGTTTGTATTTTCTTATAATTGGTTTTCGATGTAGCACTCCATACTGGACACGCGTAGGTTACTACTGGCCTAAGTAGGGTTTTATAAAGGAGAATTGTGCACTCTTTGCGCAATGGTGAATTTCGATTGATCAGTGGGTAGAGTAGTCTGAGTCTGTTGTAACCCTGATTAAGTTTATTATTAATGTGGTGACTCCATGTTAATCTTGTGTCCAGATTCACTCCAAGGTACTTAACTGCTTCGTTTTTTGGATTCCACGAAATATTCTTATCATGTATGTAAATACCAGGGTGGTCTGTGATTCGCTTGAGAGTGAAAATCTTGGTTATGCATTTAGCTGGATTTAGCGTTATGCACCATTTGTCCAACCAATTTTCCAGTGTGTTGATGGCTTTTTGTAGGCAATCGATGGCTGTAAGAAGATCTTCGTTTTGGGTGAATATGGCAGTATCATCGGCAAATAGAGCCATTTGACTTAGCTCTAAGTTAGGCATGTCGTGTATATAGATGTTAAATAGCGTTGGACCGAGTACGCTGCCCTGGGGTACACCTGCGCGAATGGATTTTGTGTCTGAGACTGTATTGTTGATCCGTACTGCATAAGTTCTGTTTTCCATAAACGAAAAAATTATAGCAACTAGGTAATGGGGTATCGGTAAGTATAGAAGCTTGTACTGTAAACCTTGTAGCCAGACTTTATCGAAGGCTTGTGTGATATCTAAGAAAGCTGCTGCCGTGTAGTGTTTGTTTTCATATCCGTGCTCAATAATTTCTACGACCCTTTGTAGCTGTTGTAATAAAAGGGTTAAAATTACATACAAATTGCCGGGCTCCATAGCTTAGTGGTAAGCATTCTGGCTACTGATCTAAGGGTCGAGAGTTCGATCCCCGATCCCGGTGCGGTTTTTAAAAATAAAAAAATGCTGATGCAAGCCTCTACAGAATGCCATCATTCGGAAGTGATGTAAAGTCGTGGGTCCCATGCTACTACGATGTGTAGCATGTAAAAGATCTCTTGCTAGGGTTGGAACTCCTTAGTCTCGGCAAAATTCTTAGTAGGACTAAGGTATAGTTGCGGCCCCTACAAACTCAGACACCGACTTTTGACACGCTTGGCACTGTTAGTTTATGTCAAATTCTAGGTTAGCCGGTAAGGTTTTGCGTCAGTTTTGACGCAAAACCTAACCTGCTAATCTCCGATTCGACATAGACTTACAGTGCCACCAACATAAACAGTGCCAAGCGAATGACAGGCCGGCTTAAATTTCTTGTATATCACAGAATGTGTCAAAAGTCGGTGTCTGAGTTTGTAGAGGCCGCAACGGTACCTGGTACTCTGCATGCCTAGACCTTGTCCACGCGGTTGGTAAAAAGGGTATATGAAGGAGTACTTGCTAGACACGAGTCTCCCCGAAAATACTACTACTACTACTACTACTACATACAAATTGGCGGGATGAAGAAAACTAAAAACTAAAATATTAAAAGAAGAATGGGGAAAACTATATAGATGAAGACTACAATGTGGTGAGAAAAGCAATTTAATACAATTATAATCTACAAAGGCAAATAAAAGTAAGGGAATGTTAATTGAGTTTATTGTGGAATTACATTTGCATCGACTGAATTGGATAACAAGGAACGCTTTACAAGGGAGGTGGATTGCATCGACATCATTAGCAGAGTCAGCAAATTTGTGGGGCTTGTCAAGTGATATCTGGTGGCTTGCCTCTGGTCAAGATTCATGGTGCTGGGTTGTAGCAGAATTCATATATGTGATTTGATTCAACATTAAAGTAACGCATCTGCGGCTGAGGTCTATTTTGATGATTACTGTGGTGTAGATGCCGATTCTTGTGGCGAGCTGGGTTCCTGTGTTGATTTGGATCCGGAGTCTGGACATCTTGGCAGTTGGTTATCAGTTGAGGCCTTCGCCGTGGCTTTGAGTGGAGCAGTTTTTTAGCGTAGTCAGTTGCAGAGTTGGACGTATTGGGTTTATCAGCGGAGAGTGTTAGGTTTAATAAAAGATAACAGAATCCAGGTAATTTAAAATAAGAACTGAAAGAAAATAAAAAGTAAAGTGAGTTAATTTTAATTAAGGAAGTACTTATTATTTGAGAATGTCGTATGACAAATGTAACCATGAAGTATTTGTAATTGAATTTTCAAAACTAGTTTGAAGTGTCAGTTGACAGAAGTTTTGAGTTGCCATAATAATATAGGAACATCAAATTTCAGAATATATGCAATCTAGATTAAAAAGAATCCTATCTGATTTTCAGTCAAGTGTATCTACTCGGGCTAGCAGAAAATAATTTTGAATATCCAAAATACATAAATAGGGCAATTAAATTAAATAAAATTCAATTATAATATACGATAACATAATTTGGGCACACAAAGTGGAGCTAATCACCTTTAACAGTATAGATAACAATAATAATCCCAGCCTAAATTTTAATAAAAAAAATGATGTTACTTACACAATGATGTATATAGATTCATTCATATATATTTATATGTTGTTTGTTTATGAAGTAGTTTTAATGATTCTATTTCTGTATTTATGCCTTAATCTTCTTGAGAATGAAAGCCTAGTCTTTCGAAACGTAGAAGATGTGAAAAATAAGAAAGTATGTACTTAGTTTGTTGTTACCATAAACTTAAAACATTAATACCAATGGATCACGAAAGGCTGCAACAAAATATAATATATACATTAATATATCTACTTATTCAATAAGATGCTTATTAGAAAGTTATGCAATGCATGATTCGATCAACATGTTCAGTACATTGAGACTTGCCGCTGACCGCCACCTTGCCCCTTGCCAAATCCACTCACAAGCTCGCATGTTCCGAGTGACAATTTGGTATTTGCTAGTTACATTATTGGTCGTAGGCCTTCCTCGAATATAATTTTCGCAAGATTTGAACTGCGCGATCAGGTAGTGTTACTAGTAGGTGGTAGTTACTAGTTGGCGCCTGTTAATCGCGTCCTAAAATAGCGTTTTAGTTTTAGGCCATAAAATGTATCGCACCAGCGAAAAAAATTTTCGGCGTCGGCGATATTGTCTCCGGCGGCTGGGGCTTCGCCCCAGGCCCGAACTATACCGCACAACCTCGTGGAGGCCGCGGGCCCCCCAGGCATCCAGCATCCCGGGCCTATTAGTCCCAATCCGCCCCTGGTTACATAGTTTAAGAAATCAAATTACAATGAATGTAAGATAAAGACAATTGACGAGGTGAAACTGTAGGTTAGACCTTGAAGAGGTTAACGAATGTACAAAGCTATTGAGGCCTGCTCTGCCTAACACGTTGAAAACAGCTACTCCTAACTTTAGTACCTACATGTTAAAATGTAGAACAATTTAAAAATAATCAAGGGGTTAAGTATTTGCATACGGGAAAAGATTAGGTACATTAAATATTAAAACATAAGAAACTGCATTTCGTGAAGCGGCAAATGACAGACTAACTGACAGAAACAAACAAAAAACATCAGAGTCGGTAGTCTAGGAAACTGTAAGAATTTGGAATGCGCCAATAACTTAAGTAACACCAGGGGCCATTGCAATAAGGAACGACAAACTGAGAAATAATAGATTTTTATTTAAGTTGAAAACTTCGTTAAGGGAAGACTAAGATTTATTGATATAGTTATCGTGAATCTCTTTGGTTTTTAATAAGTCAAGCTTAAGAACAGTGGCGTAACTTCAAATTTTGGGCCCGGGGGCCGAGATCTTCACGGAGCCCCTTAATTGCCAAGTGTAAGTCCTATTCTTGCCAAAGCATTTTTGGTTATTATTTGTCAATTATTTTTTTTAAATTCATAAACAGAAACATTAAAGCAAAATGAATAATAGCGAGATACGCGTTTTTAATTGAAAATAATAATAATAATAAATATAAATCCTGTAAGCATACGCACTAAAGAAATAAAGACATAATTATATACTGATCACACCGGACTTGCAACGTTGCAAGACCTGTATGTAAGACCGTGACCGAAAATGCAATGTTAGCACTATTTATTAGGTACCTGTATTATTAATTTATTAGGTTATTGGGTATCAATTAATCTGAGATGACTGCGAAGTACGTGCACGTGCAAGACGTGGTGCATCGGGTGTATAGAAATTATTTTATTTTACATTTATACCAAACAGATAACTTTTTGACATGTTTTAGATTTCTCCGAGGGTTTCTTGTGTTTTTCCCGGACTCATTGAAACTTTATACGGGACCGAGATTGGACCTGCCGGGCCGGGGGCCGCTGCCCCCTTTGCCCCCTCGGTAGTTACGCCACTGCTTAAGAACTTTATTACAAGTGTGTGATGTTTTATAATTAACAAGCAAATTGCGCGCTACGCGCACGTGAAATAGGATACGCGAAAGGTCACGCTCCGTTCCGAGCGCTAAGATAAGAAAAACAAAACCTAAACAAATATAAACATCTGCGAAGCCGGAACGTGAGATTTTATGTTGTGCCACAGACAGACAAACACACATTAAACACAGATTTAAAGGTGAGATATTATTCTTTTTTAAGGAAAATGCATAATCCGAGGCACATTCCCCTTCTAATGTTAATGTTAATTATTATTAACCACCTTTCTCTACTAACCATAACTAAATTTACAAGGAAAGCAAATAAAAGGAGGGAAATGTGCCCCGGATTCTGCAATTTAACCCTTTTTATGCATTTTAAATATTTAAAAAATAGAATTTTTAATTTTTGACCAGTTTGGCCAACATAAGAAGCTTCGCAGTCTCCACAGTTGAGTCTGTAAATACCGAACTGATCAATTAGGTATATACACTTTGTCTTCGGTTTGGACTAGGTAAGATTTAATGTTCTGTCTAGTTGAAAAAGAAATGTTAATATTGAATTGTCTAAAATTATTTTGAAATTGGTGTGAAATGAGGCCTATGTACGGTAGTGAGCGAATGTTTTTTTATTGTTGTTAGTGTCTGGTGTTAAGGTAGTAGAAAGTTGCGGTCTGCATGAATATAAGATTTTGTTGTGAAGTTTATGTATAAAATTTATAGGGTAACCATTATTCTCAGCAATTTTGGAAATGATTTGAAGCTTAATTTTGAAATTACTTTAAAAAAGCTTAAGTTTGTAGCTTAAGCTTGATTTATTAGAAACCAAAGAGATTCACAATAATAACTATATCAATAACCCTCAGCCGTCCCTTAATGAAGTTCTCAACTTAAATACAAATCTATTATTTATCAAGTCATTTAGTTTGTCATTGCTGATTACAATTGCCCCTCGTATTACTTAAGCTATTGGCTCACTTTAAATTCGTACAGTTTCCTACATTACCGACTCGGATGTTTTTTCAAGTTTTTTGTTTATTTCCGTCAGTTAGTCTGTCATTTTCCGCCTCACGGTATGCAGTTTTTTGTTTTAATATTTAATATAATCTTTTTCCCGTAAGTATATATTTAACCCTTTGATTATTGTTAAATTGTTCTACATTTTAGCATGTATTAAAGTTAGGAGTAGCAGTTTTTCAACGTGTTAGGTAGGGGAGGCCTACATAGCGTTGTACATTTCTTAACCTTTTCAAGGTCTAACCTGCAATTTCACCTGGTGAATTGTCTTTTTATCTTACATTCATTGTAACTAAATTTCTTAAATTATGTAAGTAGGTTTGTTTTACTACTTTGTAAGGACAATTTTTGAATTCAGCGCTTTTCCGCTTTTATATTCCAAATACTAGTATTTTTCCCGCTTTATCTAGATCCAAATTAATAGTTTAGCTATGTTTCAAAACTCAACCCCGTTCATTTCAAATACGCCTTCCGGCTCATTTCATCATATCTTGGGCAACATTTTATTTAAATTTAGATGTGCTTGCTTGCCGCATGAATAACGTAAGTCGGCTTATAGCATCGTAATTACCAGTTTTCCAGCCCATTGTCTGATGTTAAATTGGCTACGTTTGAAAGTTGCGAACGAGTGTTCACCAGGTTTTCTTGTACGAGTTAGAGGTCGGCAGATCCATTCTCGACTCAGGTTGTTAACACACTGAAATAGATAGTTGGTGTCTGCAAAAACCCCTGTTCAGGGGTGGACCGTCATGCTCGGGGGGGGGGGGGTTGACTGCGTAGTGAATTGCTCGTCATTCTCGTCTAAATAGTGCATTTGTGTGCAAATAATACGCTTGTGCCCGAGCAAATATACTGGGTGGGTCAGCGTTGAACCGTCGAAGCGTCCCATTTCTAAGACTTGCACAGCAAGGATTCTTTTACGCATCAGCCCTTAGGAATTTGGAGGTTATCCCCTTTGATCCCGTCCTCCACCAGCAGATGAAACCAACTCCTCGGTGAGATATTCCAACTGCCGTAATTCAACACCGCATTTTCGGACGCTATCGTCAGGTATTGTAAAACTATTTGTTTCTGTGGTGATTATATCTGAAGTGAAACGTCCAGATTGACATTGATCTAACATCGTTATTGTATTGCGCCATTTGTTGTGAGAACTGTGTCGACTTCTGTAAGTTTAGGGAAGCGTTAGTCATTTTAGCTGCATGACCAAAATTAAATGCCCAGATTTATAGTCTGTTTACCGCTGGTGACCTTTAACACAGTGGGTTGTTAACTTTCTTCATTGTTATGATTCAGATAATTGTTCACTAAATGTTTTATAACCCCTACATAAGTTATGTTATCATTCATGTTAATATTTGTGTGAAGATTTAGATCCAATGGATCGTATTTATTTAAAATATTTTGTGATTTTTATTTGTGTTTATATACATATATTTTATATATGGCCTTTGTATTTTGTCGCTTATTGTACAGTGCTCAAGCAATTGAGAGAAGATCACCAAAGGTAGGTGAAACGTTCTGAAGCTGTGGAATATCTCCCATGGACATGGAAGCGAAGTAACCGCATTTGGATTTCCTTGACGCCCATTTCTTTTCTCCCATTCTCATTGTAGCAATAAACATCCCTAGTGACAGCATCTCGCCCTAAGCTATGCCGTGTCGAAACGAACCCCCATGCCACTGAGTTTTTAGCCGGACAACAAGCTGTGGAGCCGCAATTAGGGTGAGCTTTGCTTTTTAGTTCAGTCAAGTGTCTTAACCACCAGTTTATACCAGTTTATGCCTGAAGATGACCTGTCATCAAAACATGTCGTAATTGTAATTCTAACTTCATTTTAAAATATATACAATTTATGGAGAAGGTTTTATATTTCTAATTCTCTCCTACTGTATATTTTTGTTTTAACGCAGGAATAGATAAAACTAATCATTTGCATATATCTAAAGCTTTACCTTTGACAAAAATAGACCTAACAGATATCGTTAAATTGCACTGCCAAATGCTCCCAATATTATGATAACTTCTAATCATTATACACGAAATTTTAAATATTTTAATTTGTTTTTATTTGGTGCATCAATTAACTGTGATATAATTAGACTCCCGCAACTATTGTTGTACCAGCCAAGATATGCCTTGTTATGTTCTTTGTTGCCAATTTCACTTTTATAACTAGCACGTTTTATAAATCCTCTACAACTTGAAGCTTTATTGTAGTTTACCTTGAGAAAGGATTAAAGCTTTCCGAAAATATTGGCTTAGATAAAAGAGTTTTCTTTTGAAGTGCTACCCTAAGAAACGAATTATTAACTATATTGCTCCATTGAAAAATAAGCAAACAGACAAGCGATCGGCATATTCCAAAAAGTAGACAATAGGCATCACCATATAAAGGGTTTTCGATCGTCGAACCGCCGTCGCTGCAGAGACGTCGCGTTTGCATTTACTCTGCTTGTTCATGTATTATTTTTATATCTGTGCTCGTTTATAATTTATTAGTTTGTTAATTTCCTTCGCTATTTCATTTTTCACTTGTGAGTGGAACAACAAACTAAACGTTCATTTGAGTATAGCATGAAAATGAATACGTAGGCAACGGTGGAGCAATAGGTACTACGTTGCAACTCATTAACTGAACTATCATAATGTAGAAAATAAGTATTATGCTAGATTAAATCAAATTGAATATGCAACAAGGTAATGTATGAATAATGAATACTAATGAATATCGTGAATTGCACGTAAGTGTTTAAGCAACGACCTCTTAGTCCAAGCATATACGTAGTGAGATACTGATAAATTCTCAGATGTGGTCTAAAAACGATTTTGTCATCAGACAATCATATTATTCTATATGTGTCACCGTCTGTTTTATGAATATGTAGGTTGTTGAGCTGTTAACAAATGCTAAGTATGTCAATTTCAGGCTGCTTTGTCTTGGTCTTAAACTCTAATAAATGTTTATATAATTGTTTTCAAAAACATTAGCAATGAAGTCTATAAACGCACAAGAATTAAATGCTTTGCATCATTAGAGGACAATATCTTTAAATATTTCTATAGAAGGATCTACGTATTCTACGCAATTATTGGTTTTATTATCTCTTATAACTGCATCTTGTCTGAAGTATAAACACCATTCTGTCCTCCCCCTAATAGAAATACTATAATTTATAAGTATCGACTGCTCGTTAATAATAGTCGATTCCAAAATAATTCGGCTTCGGCTATGTTTCCTAAATAAATTATACTTTGAAACATAATTGGTTTACGACCCCATTTAAAATTGAAACATTAACCATCTCTACAACATATGTGGCGGGCGAAATGAACATAGCATAGAAGTAATCCCGATAACGAAAAACTAGAAGTTAGAGCTTTGTTTCAATAGAGCTGTCGTATATCATAAATATTGAAGGATAGCCTTGTCAGAATCTTTCAAAAATTGACTGCCGGCACGTATTTTGCACGCAAAGAAAGAAGGAAGAAGGGGTTCGTGTTTGCGTTTGGATGAGCCCATAATGCCAAAGTTTACTAGCATTAGAGTCTACGAATATCATTCCATCAGAAAATAATCTTTTATAATAATAATATCAAAATCTTTAGTTTCGCTTTTTATGGTATCAAGTATACCTACTACCTTCAGCACGTGTTCCACAATTAACAATCTCAAAAAAACTATAGGAGACGTAAAAATGAAAAAAAACACCTCCCACCTGAGACATGTTCAAATATTAACTAATAAAACATTGTCTTTCCATATTTGTTGTATAAATATTCTATTTTTCGAATAGTTGTTTTTAACTTTGCATTAGCTAAATGTTTGTCGGACTTCATCAAACATATTTCATAAAAAGCTGTAGCTTTGGTTCGACCCATTCCATCATCAAAATACTGTAGAGTGCTATGTGTCATTCACAGTTAACTATTAGTGTAACGTTAGCATCTGCAGCCAATTATAAATTGTACATTAAATAATGTATTTAATTTGTACATCGCTCAATTGGGCGTTACATCTAACCAACGCTCGAGCTGGTGATAACACAGCAAGCACCCGCTATGCTCGGACGAAGCGAAAACCTGTGCGCTGCGCAGTTCGTACTCAACCCCTCTAGAAAATCACAGCTAACGAAACCGCCCGAAGAGTATATAAGCAACTTCCGCTGGGGTTTCAACTCACTTGAGTCTTCAACTTGAGTCCACCGATCCCGACCAATGCGACTTGAGTCTCTGGACTTACCTTCCTCCAATCCTCGTCTGCCTTAGCATGTGACAGCGTTCCCTGTCTCCTAAAGCATTTCCTGAAACCGACCTGTGCCTTAGCATCTGACAGCGTTCTCTGTATCCTAGAGCACTTTATGTCAACTTAAAAGACCACCTCGTCGACACTACCGTAGGCGGCAAGAAGATTATAACCCATTAATAAACATACTTTTAGGAATCACATTGTACGTCCAGCAACGCCTTCCTGGCAGCTGACCGAAGGCAAAGTGCCCGGTTCCGACACAAACGTGAAGCCGCTCGCCGATTCCAAATGTCTTCGCAGCCAATTCCATTGGCCGCTAGCGGGCGAATTTCTCCAGGTAAAAATCACCCGTTGCCGTTACTCCGGGAGTAACAAATTTCCATCCTAAGGTACAACCACGATCCTCACCAGCTAATACACTGCCCCAAAACCACAGGTATTTTGTAATTTCTGTATTTTATGAGTGTGTTTGCAGGAGACAAAACGTAAACAACCTGGCGCACTCGTAGGCCACGCCCACCGAGTCGGTCGCAAGTTATACAGGGCAGCGAACATACTTTGCCCCAGGTCCAATGCAACCGCCATCGACACTTACGTGCTAATTCGGTTGCGAACCAACTAGGAACGTAGAAAATGCGAGTCCAGAAAGAAATGTAATTTTATTAATATACATATCATTTGCTTAAAAATTAAATATTATTTTGTATAACTAGCTAAAAATATTATACCATTGTGTTTTCCTGACCATATACATTTGAGATTGAGTGAACTTTTCTTCGATTGAGCTACTCTAAATGGAAACTAACAAATTGTTTGAGCTTTTCCGAAATTAATGGAAGTCATAAAACTGAAATTAAATTCGGAAGGGGGGAACGTTACATTAGGACTGTGCCTAATGATTCTATGACGTAATTGTCGACAACAAAAAAATTTTTAAAACACAAAATATGTTTGATGTAGGTACCTACAGCTCACATGTTTCAAAAATCTGCCACGCCTTTATTTCGATTTGCAATTTTAATTTTAACATCTATTTTTCTGTGTAATTTTTATTACTAATCTTAGCGTCACCTCTTGCGTACTTCAGCTCAACCGCCTGCAGCCAGAGGAGGCTTTCCACTCGCGAGCTCAAACCGACACCTGAAGCTCCATTTTCTCCAGCAAACAGGACCGCCGAACCGATCTGGACCCCGCGTTAACCTTAAAGGCAAGCCGTCGCCGGTAAGATGAGTCCATAAACCTATCAGAAGATGGCTTCAGAGTCCTAACCGTTATTCAAATCTGAACCATTCCTCTGGCTCCCCGATCTTAGGTACCAGAGAATACATCCAAAACCTTCTCTTAGTTTCGGAAAATCCTTTTAAAACCAGGTCCCAAGTTTACCCTCTATCTTACTGATCTCAAACCCGCCAAAGCAAAAAAACGGGGTTTAGCTAGCCCGGCTGATAGCACCCTGTGAGGGCCCCTACCAGGGTACGGTACTGCTACCTTGCAGGGAGGTGTTGGATAGCCAAAGGCTAGGGGAAGAATACTCCGATCAAAAATTACCTGGTCCTCCAAGTTGGGCCAGCTCCTCGGTGTTCGTAAAAACTTATACAAAAGCTAAAAATCTTTGTAAACAGCCTCGGAAACAATCGGATAGATCCAATAGACGACGAACACGGCAAAGAAAAAGGACAATGTATATGGCCACCTGGAATATTCAAGGCATCTCCACAAAATGTGACGAAGTACTTCAGGAACTACAAAAATTAAATATCGACATAGGTGTTCTAATTGAAACAAAAAAGAAACCGCGAAGGAATTGAAAAAAAAGGAAATTGTATGAACATCTACAGTGGAGTGGACAAAAGTAAACGAGCAAGAAGTGGAGTGTCAATAGCGATTCATAGAAAATAGAAAAAATACATCAAGAACTGGGAAGGAATTAGTGAAAGAATTATTACTCTCGAGATAAAATTATATGGAAAAGAAATAATAATAACGGGAGTATATGCCCCGGTAGATAGTGCAACTTTAGAAGAAAAAGAAGATTCCGAAGAGCAACTAATGAATACACTAAACTCAATGCCAGCCAGAAAAGAATTAATACTGATGGGTGATTTTAACGGTAGAATAGAATCGAGAAGTAACAGTCGAATCGTGGGTAGACATGGAGAAGATGTACGTAATGATAACGGCAATAGACTTATTGAAATGTGCGATCAATTCTCCCTGAAAATACTAAATGGTTTCTTCCAATATAAACGAGAACATAGAATAACATGGACCTAACCTACTCGAGGACTAGAATCAATAATTGATTACATTATAACACGACAACAGTCAAGCTTAAGAACTATAGATGTAAAAGTACAAAAAGGAGCAGAATGTTCATCAGACCACTTTATGGTTAGAGCCAAAATATATTTCAAATACTTTACACAAGGCCTATACGGCTTAGACAAATTAAACACAGACAAAGGAGTAATAGAATCCTGCTCGGAATATAAATATCTAGGGGTAACGTTCACTAAGGAAGGAATAAGGAACAAGGAAATTATGAACAAAATCGGACAAGGGAGAAGAACGATAAGATTAATGAATTCGACCTTATGGAGCAACAAAATTACGAAACAAAAAAAATTTAATACTATAACAGAAAGTATAACCACGTATGGATCCGAAACGTGGGTACTGAATAAAACACACGAAAGAAGATTAAGAGCACTCGAGATGGATTTCTGGTGGAGAAGTTGTAGAGTATCATGAATAGAAAGAGTATGAAATGAGATTATAATACAAAGAATAGGCGTACAACACTCTATCGTCGACACAATAGACAGTTACTATGGTACGGTCACCTCAGAAGAATGCAGAATACCAGATGGTCTCATCGCATATGCGAATGGACAACTCATTGCAGAAGGAAACGGGGACGTCCTCGCACGAGATGGAAAGATAAGGTGGAGTTTGCAATGAGATACAGGGATCTCCATGAGGACGATTGGTTAGATAGAAAAAGATGGCATTTAAGAAGCGAAAGGCGGCGGGAGCCGTAGATAATCGCAGATATACATATCTTACCGATCTCGGTACCAAAGGAAACTACGGCTAGAAACCCGCCCGTCTACACACCCTTTCCATCTACCAATCCAGCCGGCTCAGAGTTCCGTAATCAAAGGAAAACTTTCATGCCTTTCTTAATTAAACTGATCGCAACAGGATAAGTACGTTCCAGACCTAACCACCACTGTAGTTAATCAAAGGTATAGTTTAGCGTGGTCAGAGAGCTACTTCTGGTCATCGGTAAATTTCTGGTACGTTTGCGGGCGAAATTGCAGCAGCTACAAGAACCCTGGGAAATAGCCTTGTAGAACCACGGTGAAGTCAATCAAAATCCATACCAACGACCGGGCATTTTAAAGGTAAATTTGTCCAGCCTGCAGCTCGCCGTCCAGCCCAAATTAGCGTGAGAAGCTCTGCAGCATGTACACTACATTTTCACAGCCGAATAAAAAAGACACCCAAGGGTTAACTACAACACCTACACACGAACCCGACTTCGTGTGTCAACAAATGCCGCCATTTAATCTTGTTAGTTTCAGGCTCAACCCCCAAGCAGCGCCACAACTGGAAACAGAGACGCATAAGCCAGCTGGTCTCTGGAGCTCCCGTTGCTGACGTGCCGCAATGGTTCCGGACCTACTTAGGAGCTATTACCTCTTTGTTTTTACGCTTTTACACAGGTTTTAGTCTTAAATTTATTTACAAGAATGAGATGTAATAGGTACTAGAAACAATATACTTAATTTTTCTAAAGTGTTCTAAATCTAATCAGTTAAAGCAGAAAACGAACTCTGGCTTTTAGCTACCTCAAAGGCACTTATATCTGAAAAAGAGCGAAATACAGAAATAGCGTGGCATGTCACAACACCATCCACAGCAGACCAAATGGAACACAAGGAAAGAAGGAAGGAAGAAGTTACAGAGTTTATACAACATCAAAGTGAGTGTCTAAGAAGCGCACAGGATGGAAAAAAATGAAAAGATGGAAATATCATAATAGCAAACCAAGTGATTGGACAATGAAAGCAAAAGTTAAAAGGAACAAACGAGTACACAGAACATGACCTGACGTGGAAATAACACAAAATTCAAACAGTTATTAAAGGAAGGCCGAACGAAGTACGTAAAAAAGGAACTAAGATCTGTGCACAGAAATTAATAATAGAAAGAAAGACATACTATAACGGAACAAAGCTCTAGAGATGCTACAATGTAAATATGATGAAAATACAAAGAACTAATAAAATCATATAAAAATAGCAAGTCGAAGGACGTCGAAAATTGCATTGCGGAAATAAGATGGACAGGTAATAGAAAAACCTGAAAGAAGAATATAATTTATTTTACAGTAGGGAACAAGAACAAGATCAAAAAGGTGTATTTTTTGTGTGTGAGTAGTACAGAATAAGAATAATACCCTTCCAACTTCGAAATGGAGGACGTGTAGTATTTAGGATCACAGAGATAGCGGAAGCGGAAGAAAAAGAAGAAATTTAGGAGTTAAGTAAAGGATATGAGTTCAAAACATGATGTATTGATAATATTAGGAGACCTCAATGCCCAACTAGACAATGAAAATTATTTGAGAGAAGTAAATGGGAAGAATACCATACATTACATTGTGTGAGGTGGCATCAGTATTAAACTTGTTTAGTCTCAAAAAAATTCATATTTAAGAAATACAAATAATGAGAAACCAAGTGACTAAAAAACCGAATATATCTAAGCAACCTGTTAGGGCAGTTCAAGAAAACCCAGAAGCTAAAGTAAACCTTAGTGATAAACCAAAATTATATGCTCAGGCAGTAGCTGGTAATATAGAACATAAACATAAAAAACACCAAAATACGAACATTGAACAGATCCTTCAACAAATACTAGAAAAGTTAACAAATTTGGATGAACTATCCCTAAGAAGATTAATGGTAAATAGCATAAGAATCATGGAATGGAATGCTAATAAGCTCCAGCAAAATCAACAGGAACTTCAGGTAAGTCTAGATATAGAAAATATAGATATATGCCTTAGTTCAGAGACGCACTTCATCACGAGTCATATATTAGATTAAAATAGTTCAGAGTGTACCATACGGCTCACCCTGAAAATGCAGATAAAGGTGGAAGCGCAGTTATCATAAATGAATCGATTATTCATCATTAGACACTAGGTTGCAAAACTGAAGAATTTCAGGCTACTTCGGTAAATGTCCAAACCAAAACTTATGATGTGGTAATCACCTCAGTATACTGCCCTCCAAAACACGCCATAAGAAGAGAAAAGTATGTGGAATTCCTAAATAAGCAAAGTAATAGATTCATCATTGGGAGTGATTTTAATGCAAAGCACACGCAATGGGGATCTAGACTAATAACGACCAAATGTAGAGAGCTGCTAGAAGCCATAAAGCAACTAAAATGTGAAACACTCTCAACGGGAAAACCAACATACTGGCCTACTGATTTAAATAAGATATCCGATTTAATTGATTTCTATATAATACGTAATATTTCTACGAACTATATTCAAGTTAAAGAAGCCAGGGACATGAATTCAGACCAGTCTCCATCCTCCTGACGCTCAGTGATACCATTATCAAAAATGAAAATGCTCCTAGACTTGTTAATAAATTAACAGACTGGCAGAGCTTCAAAATCAATCTTGAAAACTCCATCAATCTGGCAGTTCCCTTAAGAACAAACAACCAAATAGATGAAGAAGTAGAACTACTTATTAAGAATATCAAGCAATTTGCTTTGGAGAACACGCCAACAATTATCCAAAAAAGAAAAGGTAATAATTACCCTAAAGAAATAAGAAACTTATTACAAAAAAAAGAAAATGGCATCACAGCAGAGCCCCAGTAGACAAAACCAACTTAAATAACTCCACCCAGCAACTAAAAAGAGAAATCTAACGAAATAAGAATGAGTCAATCAGTACATACCTTGATAAACTAACAAATGAAAGTAGTAGGAACTACTCCATTTGGAAGGCGACCAAGCGATTGGAAAGGCCTATTCTGCAGAATCCTCCAATCAGGAATGGAGATGGTAGCTGGGCAAAAATAATGAACAGAAAGCTAGAAGATTTGCTGATCATCTCGAAAGCACTTTTCAACCAAATCAAGGAGATGATTTACCCACTTTGGGAAGATCACAACTATTAAGAAGTAAATATTAGACCTACCACTTCAAAAGAAGTAGCTAATGAGATAAAAGAAAATATCAATCCAAGTAAAGCCCCTGGATTTGATCTCATCACTGGCGAAGTCTTGAAACATCTCCCGAAAAATGAGATAGTAAAACTTACACATCTTATCAGTGCTTCGTTCAGATTGAAGTACGTCCCTATAATGTGAAAGGTTGCAGAGGTCATAATGATCTCTAAACCGGGTAAACCACCGCACGAAGTTTCATCTTATGGGGCTATATCACTCCTTCCTGTAATCTCGAAACTATTCGAAAAAATATTACTGAAAAAACTGATTGAAGAAAATAATTTAATTCCAACACATCAATTCGGATTTAGAGAGAGACACTCTACTATCGATCAAGTCCACAGGATAACTAATGTCATTGAAAAATCACTAGAGAATAGACAAGTCTGCTCAGCAATCTTCCTAGATGTTCCGCAAGCGTTTGACAAAGTGTGGCACGAAGGACTGGAATATAAGCTGAACCCAAACAATATGCCGATTTATTAGAATCGTATATCTCGGACAGATTTTTCAGAATAAAATACGAGGAGGCTTATTCTGATATTAAATAAATGAAGGCAGGGGTGCCGCAAGGTAATGTCTTAGGACCTGTGCTATACTTACTATACAGCCTGTTCAAAATTAAGTGTGAACTATTGCTATTTCGGTTGCTATTATAGCTACGAAGTTGGTTAAATTAGTAAAATAGTAGCATTTTTTGTGCCGATTAAAATGGCGCACAAAAAAACAATTGAGCGTCGGGTTTTTGACATATGCCAAAAAATGCATTTTTTTTTAATGGAACCCCCTGTATATTTTGACGTCAATCGATAGCCAATCTTCTTCTGCACAAAAAACTTTTTATAGCCCACTATCCTAAAGTTAATAACAATGAAGATATACAGCCTGTTCAAAATTAAATGTGCACTATTGCTAACTTGTTTATTATGGGAGCTACAACGTCGGCTAAATGGGCAAAGTAGTAGTATTTTTTACGTGAATTACGGTGGTAATTATAAAAAAACAATTGAACATCGCATTTTTGAGATATTTAGCAAAACTTTTTTTTTATTGGAACACTACTTATACATTTTAACATATTTTGAAATAAAATTTTAGCAACTCATTTAAACTTGTTTGTAGAGAATGTAATGTTATTTTAGAATATGTTAAAACGTATAGGGTGTTCCAATAAAACAAAAGTTTTGCTAAATATCTCAAAACCCCGACGCGCTATTCTTTTTTGTTTGCGCCATTTTAATCGGAACGAAAAATGCTACTATTTTACTAATTTAACCAACTTCGTAGCTAGAATAGCAACTGAGATAGCAATAGTGCACACTTAATTTTGAACACTCTGTATATCTCCATTGTTATTAACTTTAGGATAGTGGGGTATAAGAAGTTTTTTGTTCAGAAGAAGATTGGCTATCGATTGACGTCAAAATGTACAGGGGGTTCCATTTAAAAAATGCATTTTTTTGGCATATGTCAAAAACCTGACGCTCAATTGTTTTTTTGTTTGCGCCATTTTAATCGGCACAAAAAATGCTACTTTTTTACTAATTTAACCAACTTCGTAGCTATAATAGCAACCGAGATAGCGATAGTGCACACTTAATTTGAACAGGCTGTATGCCAGTGACATACCTAAACCAGAACATAATACCATTGCCACCTTTGCAGACGATACAGCTGTCTTGGCTGAAGGCAACAACCATGAAGAAGCTGCGAATAAACTACAAATATCCATTAATAAGATCTACAATTGGACCAAAAAGTGGCGAATCAACTTAAATTCATCTAAAGCTGCGCGTATCAATTTTACTAATAAAATTGATCAACATATACCTATAAGTATAAATAATACTCAGATACCATATGCGAACACAGTAAAATACCTGGGTTTACCCTTGACGCAAAGCTCTGCTGGAAACCTCATGTCAAAAAGAAACGGGAAGAACTCGATATAAGATACAGAAAAAGGTATTGGCTACTTGGTAGGCATTCCACTCTGACAATTTATAATAAAATACTGCTATACAAACAAATCCAGTATGGACATACGGCATTCAGCTCTGGAGTTGTGCTAAAAAGAGGAATATACTTATAATCCAGAGATTCCAGAATAAAGTGTTAAGGAACATAGTCGATGATCCGTGGTACTTTAGAAATAGTGACCTTCATAGAGCCCTTGGAATCGACACTGTTGAACAGACTATTACAAAGTATACCAAGTGTCATGAGCAACTTCTTCATCATGTATACATCGAGGCCATCCAGCTACTCGATAACACACAGCTAAAAAGAAGACTCAAGCGGGCAAAGCCCTTTGAGTTAGTGAAGTGAAATGATAGATAGTGAAAAGCAGAGTATAGTGCTCGGTTATACACGGCTATTCCTTGTGTAAATAAGTTGTTAGTACCTAAGGAATGCTAGTGAGTAGAACCTGAGTCGTGTACACAACGTCGACCGAGTATTTTGAATGCTCACAAAGTGGACCGTGTCCACAACGTCGACGGAGGTATGTTGGCCACAGCGTCGACCGTGCCCATAACATCGAGCCGTCTTCAGGGACACAACGTCGACCGTGCCCACTACGTCGACTCTTATAAAATGACGCTATGTTCAGGGTGAGCGAAACTCGATGTCTCAGCTCTATTATAAGAAAAGGAAAAATGATAAACAAAATCTGAGAAGAGGTTCTTAAATTGGATTGAGTAAGGTCAATTTTAAGCCAAATTTTCATATTTTTCCATATTTGGAAACTGAAGTAATGACGTCATCGAATTTGTTTTTCCCGGAAACATACCTATATTTTAGCATATTTAAAAAGAGATAATTTTTCTGAACACATTTTCTGAAAAAAAATTGGAATAACACGTTCGGGGTATCTCTGAGCATATAAGTGAACTGCTCTTCTAGAGTTCTTTTGAGATTCCCCATAAACTAATACCATATCGACTTTTTCGTTGTGCGTGAACTTTTTTCCAAGTCAAATGACAACAAAACAATATTTGTCAACCATTAGTTTAATTATTGACAGATGCGACTTTGCTATTTGTTTCCAAAGGCTACTTGTTTAAATCGTGACAATTGCGAATTTTTGATAATACTTTTTTTACAAATTTGCTTATAATTTTCGAACGGAAGAAGATAGCAAATTTTTTTCTTCACAAAATGTGTTCATAAAAATTATCTCTTTTTAAATATGCCAAAATATAGGTATGTTTCTGGGAAAAACACATTCGATGACGTCATTACTTCAGTTTCCAAATATGGAAAAATGTGCAATTATGGCTTAAAATGGACCTTACACAATCCCATTTAAGAACCTCTTTTCAGATTTTTTCAATCGTTTTTCCTTTTTTTATAATAGAGCTGAGACGTCGAGTTTCGCTCACCCTGTACATGGCGGCGGTAGCGTCGCGGGCGACATTACCGAAAAATTCAAGACTTTGCAGGGCCGCATCGTCGACTCCAGAACACCTATATGGAATAACGTCGACCCGCCTTAAATGACACAACGTCGATCGTACCCATACCGTCGACTCGTCTTGAGGGACGCAACGTCGACCGTGCCCATAACGTCGACTCATCCGGAACTACGTCAGGGCTTAATGTGATTTTACGTAAAATATAATTTTTCTTAACCCCACGCATTCATTTTTTCCTACGCCGTAGATAAATTTTGAATAAATTATCGTATATTGTTACCTGTTTGACAGAATTTGTTGGACCATCTATATTATAAAGAAGCATTATACACCAGTTTCGCAATTTGTTGGAGATTGGGCTAGTTACAGTCGTTTCATATACCAACCCCCAATGTTGAAGAAAATTTGACATAATTAATCGTTCTTAACGTAATAACAAATTTTAAATTTCTTTTTACACGGTCTTTTCCTATTGCATTTTAACTCGGCACATTATCACAATTATATGGTTTTATTAGTGTTAGGAGCCCAAATCCCAGATGTACAACTTCTTGCTGATTCTTAAATAGGTTAGCTCTTCAATTTTGCATACACAGCCATTATCTTCTTACTTACAATAAATCTTTAAGTAAACGTAATTTTGCAAGTGTCAATTTATATAATATTTAATTGCATTGCCGCTTCAGTAATCATAATTATTATAATCATGTAAAAACCAAAACGTCTATTAATTTTGAAAAATTAAATAATCTGTTGGCTAATGAAAATTGGGAAGAAGTTTGTAATTGTCTTGATGCTAATACTGCAGCTTCAGTATTCATACAAAAATTAACAGCTTATATCTTAAAATCACAGACTACTGTCCGGATTCAATCAAAATACAGAAAAATTAAACCTTGGATGACAAATGGAATTTTAAACTCAATTAGACACAGAGATAAAGTTAGTAAGAAGGTATTAAAGGATTCGCATAATTTACAATTAATTATATACTACAAAAATTACAGAAATAAATTGACAAGCTTAATTAAAACTGCTAAAGATAATTATTATAAATCAAAATTACATGAGGCCTCTGGCAATTTAAAAAAGACATGGCAAATTATCAATGAAATAACTAATTATTCTAAAAAAACTTCGGAAATTGGAGTTATTGTTGATGATAAAAATAATATTATTGAACATGATGCAGATAAAGCTAACTATTTCAATGAGTTTTTCCAGAGTGTCGGTACGAATATGGCAAAGTTGATTGATAAGACGGATAATGATTCTTTTTTGGATAGTTACAACCCAAATACTATTT